>JAGFNQ010005031.1:1598807-1640063 GCA_024364735.1 Boesenbergia rotunda | reverse complement strand
CTTGATAGGTTTATAGGTCGTACGAGCGAACTTATTACATAGTTCTAAATTTGGAAACCTAGGATCAGGACTAGGTTGGGTACCGGGTTCTGCCTGGTTTGGTCGGCGTTTTCTAAGAGAAGGAGTATGTGTTTACAAAAAGTATAAAGGAATTGCATTTAAGGAAATTTAAAAAAAAATTATACCGGGCTGCTCGGGGAGGCATTGTTGAAGATGAGAGCTTGAGAGGGTTGCAAGAACTCTTGGAGGGTAGAGAGTTGAGGAGAAGAAGAAGTTTGAGTGTGAGGAGTAGAAGGGGGTATGGAGCCCCTTTTATAGTGCAGTTTTGGGCGCCCTGTAGCTAGAGGGCGCCCTGGATGGCGAGGGCGCCTCGCCCGGCGAGGGCGCCCCGCCTGGCGAGGGCGCCCTGGACAGGGCTGTGGCTACCTTTTGGCAGCTTTCTGCCGTTGAAGGACAGTATGGGGGCGCCCTGGCTGCTGAGGGCGCCCCGGTCAGCCTGTAGTAGCAGAGAGCTACTTTTGACCAGCCTCGGGGCGCCCGCAAGGGTTTGGGCGCCCTAAGGATAGGTTTTTGATCCTAAAAGATTGCTTTTGACCAGATTTGACCAGGTTTGACCAGATTTGACTATTTTGACTGTGGTTTTGACAAAGTTGACCATGGTTTGACCGTGTTGACTATGGTTTGACCATGGTTTGACTATGAACTACAAGATTAACTCATAATATAGGCATTAAAGAATTTACAATCTTAATCCTACTGTCTCACCCAATCTAGGGTTTTCAATCACGTTAGCCTTATATGTTTTGTGAGACAGATTTTGTTAAGTAAAATCATTTTGAAAAATTATTATTTATTTTGAAACCATTAAATTAATTTTTGAAAACAGTTAAGTTTATTTTGAAGGAGAATGTTTGAATCTATACTTAACTGAAAGTTGTGTTAGATTTGAATTTGACAAAAAGTAATTTGAATTTGAAATTCAAAAATTGGCTTCCAGGTCTTTGCGAGGCACTGGGCCTTCTTTGGCCGTAGCCTTATTGGATCATCAACCCTTTCCTTGACAAAGCCGTTTAATGAAATTTCATTTTCAAAATTAATCTTTGAAAATTTCTGGTCTAACTAGTTTGAGTTTTGGATCGGTAGCTTCGGCTAGTTTCACCAGTCTAAAGAGACCAAGTGAACTTGATCTTATTAGAATTGGTTTCCCTAACGTACTATCATCTCACCTCCACCCAATACTATATTTTCAAATTTCAGTTAAGTTTGTTTAGTCCTTATACTAACTATTTCTAAGCATGGTAAATTGCAGAAATTAAATAAACACTCAATCATGCAAATTGCAAGAATTAAATTCTATTTAACAATAAAAATAATTTTTAATTTGGCTCCCCCTGGACTGAAGCCACGGTAATGATTAGGCAAGATGTGAATCTTGTCCTTAGGGATCCAATACTGATTTGATCCAGTTGGTTTGTTCAGGTATAGTTATGTACCCATGCCTGAATTTTACCTCTGGACTGATTCAGTACAGCAAAGTAAGATCCTTGTTAGGATTTGGTTCTATAGCCAAGTCCGGATCGATTTAGAACGGACTTCTGTTTTCCAAGAATCATGTCAAGACCCTTGGAACCAGAAGTGAATCATTCTAAGGCAGCTCTAAGATCCTTAACCTGAGTTTTCAGGGAGGAGTTCTCTTTCTCAAGTTTTTCAACTTGAGTAGGAGTTCCTTCTTGAACTTTCTCGGTTAAGGATTTAGAGTCAGCTCCCTCTTTCAGGAGTTTTACTTCCTGTCAGAGGGACTCGACTCGGAGTTTGGCTTTCACCAAATCTCGATAAAGATAAGAAATAAGTTCGTTTAATTGACTTCTATTGAAACCATTTACCTTGATTTCGCCGTCTTCTGAAAAGGTTAGTCTGCTGTCGTCTTGTTCAGATTCTGACTCGGTCCCGACTTCTTCTGAGGCGGTCAGGGCTAGTAGGTTTGACTGGGGTGCTTCTTCTTCTTCTTCTGAGGAAGATTCGTCCCAGGTTGCTTGGAGTGCTTTCTTTCTTCTTATCTTTTTGGTTTCCTTCAGGTTTGGACACTCCGTCTTGTAGTGGCCCTTCTTCTTGCACTCGTAGCAAGTCACGTTGGGCTTGTTTTTGTCATTTGTGGGTTCAGCTGGTTCGTCCTTTCTTCGGTTGGCCTTCCTTCTGTTGGTTTGGTTCTTTAACTCTTTATAGTAACTTCGGGCCAATCGGACCAGCTTCGGTCGATCTCCTTCTTCGTCTTCTGAGTCTGAGTCTGAGTCTGAGTTAGACTCGGGTTCAGGTTGTGTCTTCTTTTTTGTTGATCTTCCAGTTTTTCCTACAATAAAGGCAATACCTTTCTCGGCCATATTGCAGTTAGTCTGTTCAAGAAGTTCTAACTCGGAAAATAATTCATCTAATTTAATTTTAGAGAGATCCCTTGAAACCTTGTATGCTGTAACGCCCGCCCTTATATCTACCCTCAAGGCGGGGTTACGTACATTCAATCATATAGTAATATTTTTTTTTCTATTTCTATCTCCTAGCATGACATTAAAACAACAATGCAAGGGCTTAAGAGAACTAGGTACTAAGCATGCTTGCAAAAATTATTAAGTGACATTATATAACATGATAGGTTCACATATTATTTCACACCATAATATAATCCAATAAATCAAGTATATGAAAATTCCAAGTGTAACTATTATCATGCAATATCAATCCTAATCACTATCATTCATTGTCAAGGAGCATAACATAAGCATAAATATGTAGATATAGAAATCTTTCTTCCCGAGCCACCACCCCACACATCTTCAGCCTCCTGCCTCTTCCTTCCATTTAAGTGTTATCTGCAGCATAAGACAACACATAAACTAGTAAGCACAATGCTTAGTAAGGATCCTGTCCTACTCGCAAAATCCGTGCAAAAGAATATAACATGTACACATAATTAATCATAAGTATAAGTTCATCAAAGCATATCAAACATCTAAGTTTCTAAGCATGCAGTATCAAGTACCATAAGCATACTCTTCACATATAACAAATGTTTTCAATGAATGTTTTCAAAACAATTCCATAATGGTATTACTTAAAAATACATCCATATCATATTGGGCCCTGTTGTGTACCAACTATCGCGCGGAAACTATTGCGCGTTCCCTAATGAATTGGGGTAGCGAGCCACCAAGTCATTAGAGCAGGACCTTTCCGTCCTACCGGAGCCACGTTAACATGCACCCCGGATTTATTTAACGACCCCCTTACGAGTCGGGTACACAACTTAAAAGTAAAATACTTATCATGCTGTTACATATATGCTAAGGAATACTCCATATTCACTCTTATGGGACACACCACTCTTCAAGGGTGCTCATGATCCCGTAGGGACACACCACACAACATAAGGGGTGTTCTTGATCCCATACTTATTTGAGTATCCCTTCAAGCATTTTAACACATCACATGCAATTTCATAAGTGTGCCCCATGGGCTATAAGGCATGCTCATACATACATCATATTTCATGCATGTCCATACATACATCATATTTCACACATGTTCATACATACATCATATTTTATACTTGTTCATACATGCATCATATTTCATACATGTTTATACATACATCATATTTTATACTTGTTCATACATATATCATATTCCATACATGTTCATACATACATCATATTTCATACATGCACATACATATTATTTTGCTAAACATAATCATGTCCCGTAGGGTAGTTTAGCCTTCACATATTATTCATGCAACTTATTAAACATAAAGCATATCATGAGATAATTATACAACCCTAAACCTTAGTCCTTCTAGGGTTGGCCGAAACTTAAGCATAGGGAAAATTAGGGTTTGAACTAAATATTCTCACATACATTCATACAAACACCTTATATACACTATCTTACAATACATTAAACATGGATATATTTTAGGATAATTCAACCCTCACTAACCCCTTTTTTTTTCTAGGCCTTGGCCGAAACCCATCCAAGTTCTAAACCCTATGTTTTGTTTACAACACATTGAAGGATACATATACACATATACTCTAAGTGCTAAGGGGTTTACTTATGTAACAAAAAGGAACCAAAAGCCTTCCCCAAGGGGGGTGGCCGAAACTCCTTCAAGAACAAAACCCTACAATTTTGTTCATAACACCATGAAGAAAAACACATATACATATACCTTAAGTTCCAAAGGTCTACTCATGTATCAAGGGGTAACCAAGGTACCCTTTTTGGGTGTTGGCCGAAACCTTCACAAGGGTGTAACCCTAGGTTTTGTTCACAACAATTTGCATAAACCACATATACATATATCCTAAGTTCCAAAAGTCTACTCATGTAACCAAAAAGGAACCAAGGCCTTCCCTCAAGGGGGTGGCCGAAACCTTCCAAGGGTGAAACCCTAGTTTTTTTTTCTTCCTTTTGTTCATGCCATCATGAAGAAAATATCACACATACATACTCTAAGTCTCAAAAGTCTTCTCATGTATCAAGGAAAGAACCAAGGCCTTCCCCTAAGGGGGGTGGCCGAAACATACAAAGGGGAAAAAGTCTCCATTTCCTAAAACAATCAAGGAGAAAACATACTATAACTATTACACTGCAGGCGAGGGGATACTTACATCCTTTCGCTTGATTTTCTCCTTCTCTAACCTCTTAAGATGCCCTTGGTTGAAGGAAGGTGAGTGTTTCCCTTGTTTGCCTTCTCTTAGCAATCTTGGCCCTAGTAGAAGGTAAGAACCTTAAAGGGTTCCTTTACTCTTCCAATTTCCTAGGGTTAGAACCCTAGGTTCACTTTTCGAAATCCAGAGCATCCCTTTTCTAACATCTTCCTTGCTTTCAGAGCCGACAAGAATTTGCTTGTCCTCTTCTTCGGCTCTCCGATAAATTCGAATAGAATTCTCGCCTCAGGTCGGAAGATAACCTTCCGTTTACGGTACTCGATAGAGGCGCCGTATTTGTTCAAGAAATCCATGCCCACTATCACATCATAATCTTGCATATCAAGCACTATCAGGTCGCAGTAGAGTTCCCTATCTGCCATTCCGATTGGCAAAATGCCTATTTGTGACTCGCATATTAAAGAATTCCTCCAGAATTTCAGACTCGAAGTCCTTCCACTTCATGTGATCCACTGACCTTCTAACTTTTACCCGTTCCCACCACATCCTGGCATCGCTAGTGAGGCAGAACGAGACACATTTAAATTTCTCATGCTCGGGCCAGTCTAATAATTCCACTGTGCTCTCAACTGCCTTGAGCCAGGCCTGGGCGTCCCAGGGCTCGCAGGTGCCAGAGAACTTTTCCGGCTTCAGTCTCTGCCACTGAATCAGATAGGCCTCCTGTCGGACTCCTCGGGCCGGAGTGTCCGGGGGTGCCTGTGCAGTTGGAGGCTCAGTAGGTATCACATTCTGACTTCCCTGCGGGGTTGCAGTGTTCCCCTGCTGGGTCATCAGAGTGTTTATTATCTGCTGTTGTTCAGTGACCTGACGCTGCAGATCTGTGATCACTTGCATCATATTAGGTGGGGGTGCTGTCTCATTACCCCGATTGCTACGTCCTCTAGCCATATCTATCATATAGGTGATAAATGACTACATAGGAATTAATACTACTTCCACTTGTTATGCAAGTATTAATCATCTCCATATAATCATTACTGTACATGATCTAAAGTTATCTATCATACAGGTGATAAATAACTAACATAGGAATTAATACTACTTTCACTTGTTATGCAAGTATTAATCATCTCCATATAATCATTAGTGTACATGAAATAAGGTAAAGCGAGTTAGGATTTCTTACTTGGAAGCGGCAGGAGGAAGCTTGATGTGTGTGTGGTGGAGGGGAAATCTGCTCTGATACCAACTTGTAACGCCCGACCTTATATCTACCCTAAAGGCGGGGTTACGGGTCCATACATTCATATCATTTATCATGTTAATCATGTATATCAAGTAGAAACAATTACAATGCAAGAAGAGTAGTACGCATGCTTGTTGAGGACTAATTTACCAAGCAGGGTTTCCTATATTTAACATGCATTTACAACATAATAGGAAGATCATTTAACTTCATAATTTACTGATCTAAACATGTTTTGAACAAGATAGGGCTTAGCATGATCTAAAACCTAACCTTAGACACATGCAAGAGAAACATTCATAAGCAATAGAAAATAGGAAATCTATAGCATTTCACTTAGCATGCATACAACAAGAATTAGACATCTAATGATAGTGTTATCTAATCATGACATAGGTTTCATATCTCTAAACTTGGCTAACAGTAGAGTAGTCATAATCATCACATAATCAGAATATAGTAATACAACTTGCAATCTTTTAGTGGAAGCAATTTAGATTCTAGACAAAATGGTAGATAAGAATCCTTCTTTCTTTCCCGAGCCATCACCACACACATCTTTTTAGCTTTCCCTCTGCCCCTTCCTTTTAGTTCAAGTATTTCTTACCGCTATCTGCAGCATAAGAAAACAACATGAAACTAGTAAGCAAAACATGCTTAGTAAGAATCCGGGCCTACTCGCAAAATCCATATCGATACATCATATCATGTACACAGTAATCAAGATAGAATTATAAGCATCATAAGCATCACATTACTTATTTCTCAGTGCTTGCATCATAAGCATCACATCAAATATTTCTAAGTGCTTTACAGAACAAGATCATCACATAATGAGAAAATGCTTTTCAAAAGGTTCCATAAAGGTAAGTACTTAAAAATATAGTATCATCTAGGGCCCAGTTGTAGTACCACATCAAGCGCGTTCCCTAATGAGTTGGGGTAGCGAGCCACTAATCCATTTAGGGCAGGACCCTTCCGTCCTACCAATGCCATGACCTTCAGTTAACATATACATTGGATTTTGTTTAACGACCCCCTTCCGAGTCGGGTACACAACTTTCAAAGTAAAGTATCTTAATATGCAATTACACATATATGTATATGCTTAAAGGTACTCTTAATAACATCTTAAAGGGACACACCACTCATCAAGGGTGCTCATGATCCCCTAGGGACACACCACACATTTAGGGGTGCTCTTGATCCTAATTTCAATAGAGTATCCTTTTTCAAGCATATTATCAAACACATCATGTTCATATCATCAAGGTGCCCCATGGGCTATAAGGCATGCTTTTATACCTAACAAGATAGGTCACATAAATTATACACACATCATATAAGTGATAGCATGCTTCATGGTTTCATTAAGTACTTCCCAACCCTAGAACCATGGTTGGCCGAATAGTGTAAGGGTAGGGAATTCTTTGATTTTTCAATCAAGCATTCATTCAAGCATTTCTACAAACACCTCAAGTGCACTTCATGTTAACAATTGAAACATGGTTTATAGCTCAAGTGGGGTCAACTCTCACTAACCCCTTTTTCCTACACCTTGGCCGAAACCCAGACAAACCCTAAACCCTAGCTTTTGTTATCACAAAATGAAGGGACACATCATATAGGTATACCCTAAGTTCCAAGGGGTCTTCACATGCATCAAAGAGTAACCAAACACTTCCCTTTGGAAGTGGCCGAAACCCTCTACAAGGACAAACCCTAAACCTTAGTTGTTGTCATCACAAAATGAAGGGTCACCACATATGAGTATACCCTAAGTCTTAAGGGTTATTTTCATGTATTAAAAAGTAGCCAAACACTTCCCTTAGGAAGTGGCCGAAACCCTCTACAAAGACAAACCCTAGGTTTTGTTCTTGACACCATGAAGAAAAATCCATCTACATGTATACCCTAAGTCTCAAGGTCTTCCCATGCATCAAGGAAGGAACCAAAGCCTCCCTTGAAGGTGTTGGCCGAAACTTACAAGAAGGAAAACACCCATTTCAAAATCAATCAAAGCATGGCAATCACACAATAACGATTACACTGCAGGCGAGAGGACACTTACTTCCTTGCGCTGGAATTTCACCTTCTCTTTAAACCGTAGGGTACCCTAGACTTGGAGGGCAAGTGAAAATCCTCTTCTTCAAACTTTCTCTAGGGCTCCTTGGACTTAGTAGAGGGCAAGGTCTTGGAGGGTCTTCTTCCTTCCAAATTCCCTAGGGTTAGAACCCTAGGGTGTGTTGTTCTCTTTTTTCGAAAATGCAAGGGAGAGGGGAAGGGATTTCGGTGGGAGTGAGTGAGGAAGAAGAAGAGAGAAAGTGTAACTTCCTTTCCCCCTCTCTTATTTATACTCTTCTCATGAAGAGACATGTCTCTTCCCTTCCCTAGCTTTGACAAGCATGTTTCTTATTCTCTCAACAAGAAACATTGCTTGGTTCATTGGTTATGACATGGTGAGTGCAACTAGGAGGTTCAAGGTTCAATCCTTGCTTCCTCCTTTCTACCTCTTCTTTTTATCACAATTTGCACTAATCCATATCAAAGCCCATTAAGCCAAGCCCATCATGAAATTTCATAATATTAATAATATTTCATGGATTCATAATATTTCATAATATCCCATAAATATTATTTCATAATATTTTTAATATTTCATATTCATGAATCCATAATATTTCATGATAATATTTCATGAATTTCATAATATTATTTCATAAATTTCATGATATTTCATAACATTCTATATGGGAAAATTTTGGGACGTTACAGGGAGACGGGTCTCCATTCGGATTATTTTTAATCCGTAGACATGGAGAGGTCTCTCGGATTGACCGAGTATTCGCTAAAGAAACCCGCCAAATCATACCCAACAAGATGTAGTCAGAATAGTTGGAGCCCATATGTAAATATTGCTGGTGAGGGCAGCACCTAAGTCAAACCTGGGTTTTGATAATTGCAAAGGGTTCAGAAGTTATGATGTTATTGTGATCTAACTTGTTCATTGATTGTGCAGGAAAAAGTCCTAGGTACACTAGGCAAGAAGTCCTGGCAAAGGGCTGGGCAAGAAGACCTGACCGGAAGTTCGGCAAAGAAGTCCTGGTCGAGGACTAGGCAAGAAGTCCTGGCAAGGGGCTGGGCACTGAAGACCAAACCGGAAGTTGGGCAAGAAGACCTGACCGAAAGTTGGGCATGAGGGCCTAACCAGAAGTTGGGCACGAAGACCTGGTCAGGTGGATTGGGCAAAAGTCCAACCGGATGAGCCGGTTGGCAAAATGTAAACTCTCCTGAGAGGAGTAGGTGAGGGTGCGTTCCCCGTCGAGGGAACAGTAGGCATCGGTTCGACCTAGAGTTCCATTTGGGAGACTCGAAGTCGGAACCAAGACAGCTACGACTGTAACTAATGCTTGTTATGTTTTGGGACTAACCTGAGTTGCAAGGTCGAAGGAATGGTTGTCTGCAAGTGAGGTACTTCACTGGGCCTAGGCGCCCGAATGGACACAGGCGCCTGTATGGATACGGGCGCCCAAGTGTGAAGGCAAAATCCCAAACACAGCTACGAAGCCACTGGACCAATGTGGATCAGGCGCCTGTGAGGTCACATGCGCCCCCATCAGCTCAGGCGCCCAAGTGGAGGTGGATAAGTGCTGACCGAGCCCGCGGATAAGGATTCGCGCAGGGAGGGCCACGTGTTAGGCGCCCCCAACGTCACAGGCACCCGTAAGAGCACTATAAAAGGGGGCTCACCCCCAAGGCTTCGACATCCATTCTTTCTAACACTCTAAACACTTTCGCTTAAGCGCTGCTCCCCGGCAAAGTTTGATTTCGAGATTCCAACGCCGATGATGACCCTCTGCTCCGAAATTCGATCCACCTCAGGCGTCGGTAAAATTTGAGTTTACGAAAGTGTTGTGATTTAGTTTTTCAAATTCTATATCTGTACTATCAATCTGTAAAGATCTTTTCGAATATAGAATTGCCCAAAGTAAACAGTTAAGGACCATGGGCCTTGGAGTAGGAGCTGACCGCGACTCCGAACCAAGTAAAAATCAACTTATGTTCATGTGTACTTTCTTTCTTTCCGCTGTGCATATTCTTTAACTGTCTGAAAAATTTTCATAACGATATTCACCCCCCCTCTATCGTTTTCTTCGATCCAACAAGTGGTATCAGAGCGGATGGCTCAAATTTGGTACAACCACCAATTTGAGAGTTTTTTTCGGAATTTTTTATTTCTTTTTCTATTTTTTCTCGTTAATCGAGGTTGGTGCAACACCAGTCGATCATTTTCATTTCGATTAATTTTTCCCTCACTACTAATCCAAGACCAAGTCTTGGGACAGAGTTTCTTTATTTTTGTTTCTTTTTCAAAAAATTATTATGGTCATGCAAGAGGGTTTCAGCACAGCTAGACCACCACTCTTCAGTAGAGAAGATTTCTCCTACTGGAAGAGTCGGATGGAAGTCCACCTGAGAACTCAGGTGGATATGTAGATTATTATCCAATCTGGCCTTGAAATCCCCAAGAACACTGAAGGAGTGGCACAACACTACTAAGAATGGGACGCCTCGCTGAAGAAAAAGATCGAGGCTGATGCAAAGGCAACCCAAACGCTACAATGTGGATTAACCAAGGAAAAACTGAACCGGGTGGGTCCCTTCAACAGTGCTAAAGAACTCTGGAGAAAACTAATTGAATTGCACGAAGGCACCTCCGACACCAGAATCAGCAAAAGGGATCTACTGCTGAACAAACTCTACACCATAAAGATGAATGAGGGAGAATCAGCAGCACAACTCCACACCAGAATCCAGGAGCTGATGAACGACCTGCACACAACCGGTCACAAGGTAGAAAATCGTGACCTTATCAGGTATATCTTAAATACTTTCCCAAGAAATACTCTGTGGGCTGTTGGGACCGGGTGCATGTTGACAAGGATACGGGTTCGTAATATTTTAAAATTTTACGTGCAGCGGAAGAATTAGCATAAAATAATTTCACAAATTATTTTAACCACGTATCTAGCATGCGACCTTATGATGTGTGGACGTAATCATAAATTAAAACATTGCGGAAAAAGTAAACTAATTTACTTTGTACCTCGCGTAACTCGAAGAAAGGGACGAGATCCAACCGTAGCGTCCCTTGGAAGCTCCGCCTCTATTCGCGTCCACGCCGAGTTCTCTTCGGGATGACTTCGCAAAGTCACGAGTTTTGTGCCGACGAGAACTACTAGATTCTCCAAAAGCACAACTAGAACTTCAAGAGAGAGAGAAAGGAAACTAACCCTCCATGCTTGTTTTGTTGAATTGCAAAATTGCAATTCTTTACAATTTCATGCATGCACCGCGCCGCACCCATGCATGAAGAAAAAAATAGCAGAAGCTATTTTCGGTGCAGGCTTCATGCATGGAGAAAAATTTCGGCTCTGCATGGAAAAAGAAATTGGCGCCGTCTTCATGCATGGGAAAAAAAAACAGCAGAAGCTATTTTCGGCTTGGATAAAATCATGGAGAAGGCTCGCTGTCGTGGCTGGGAGAAACTCATGGAGAAGGTGGGCTGCCGCCTTGCCTTGGAGAAAATCCACTGCAACTTCTCACCACCACCTTCTTCAAGGATGTCGGCGCCGGCCCTAGGAGGTCTAGGTTGGGCGCCGGCCCTAAGGGGAAGAGAGAGGGAGAGAATAAGAGAGAGAGGGAGAGGAAGCTACTAATCTCTTGATTACTAAATTGATTGGAATTCAAGGCTTGCCTTTGGTTCCTTTATATAGTAGCCTCTCCCTTGCCAAGTCTCTCTTTTAACGGAATTAATGGAATTAGTTTTCATAAGAAATTTATCTTATAAATTCTCTTATGAATTATTCCGTTTAAATCAAGTTTTATTATAACTAACTTTATAATAAAACAAATTCATCTCTCCTTTAATTATGGAATAAATTTTATAAGAAATTTATAAACTTTCTTTTTATGAAAAAATCAATTCATAATTGATTTTATAAAATAAAAATAAACCATTTCATGGATCATTTTAATTTCCAAAAAAAAGAATAAATTTCTATAAATTTATTTATATAAATTTCTCTACACAAATTTATTTATCCAAAATTTATAAAATAAATCGCGCTAGATTTATTTTATTAATTAAACCAAATAAATTGGTTTCTTCCCCTTGTTGTGGCCGGCCAAACCAAAGGGATTTAGCACCCTCTTTGGCCGACCAAACCGAACCGAACCGATCGCGAATTAAACTCATTTAATTCGCTCGATAAGCCTTCAAAAGACTTAGCCATTTTAAGTTTCCGTTGTGCCTCTAATTAACTCAGATTCGACTTATTTCTCTTGATCGGAAAATCTAATTTTCAACTCGTTTTAAATCCCTCGGATTACTCGTAGTGCGTGTGACTAAATAAGCTTTCGATTTATGTTGGCCGTCTATAATCAACTAATTATAGAACGATCATGAGTGACACCTAGTAGTAAATCATGACCCCTAATTAATCGAAAGATCAACGGTTTGACCTCAGAAGTAATTCTGAAACCCTTCAGCAGCTCTAATGAATCGTGCCGCATTCCCTTCACCATCTTATACCCACTTGGTTCAGGACACGGTCTATGTGTGTCAGTCCCCACTAGGCTGACTACGTCACACCTAGCCCAAGTAGTGTCTTTCTCGTCCTTTAGATTTCTAATTACTCTCATGTATTTAAGAGACTCATACTCTAAACATGACATGCTCTGGCCAGAGGCTTTGAGTAATAATCCGACGATAGGCCTGGGTATACATCTCCTCGCAAGGAGTGGTGAATCCTTTGTAGGCTGTTCAAACATCTTCGGGCACTTCGGCTTATACCCAATCATCCTGGGTCCACACCTCCTTGGAGATGCTTGCTTAAGATGTTAAAGTATAAGTCTCCATGACCAAGATGACTTGAACACCGCAAGTCAAAGGAACATCGCACTTAAGCTGCAGTAAGAACTTCACTGACATATCTATATAGATTACCATATGAAGTTTTACAGCTAGTCACTCCAATGAACTAGTTCCCTTAACTAGCATCCATGTTTATCTCCGGACATCCCAATGTCACCAGCCAGTGAGAATCAGCTGATTAGAGAATAACCAATGCTAGTCTCAACAGAATTGATAGTGTCCGTTTTTATCAATTCATCGACTAGGGATATTTTCAATACTTCACAATTGCACATGTAGAGATAATCACTAGTTGTGATCTCATCACAAATTCTCTTATGCTGTGAATTATATTGCGGACATTCAGTAGATGAGTTTAAGATCCCAATCAAATACAGAAACATGTATACTCAAATAGTGAATTTTCATTTATTAAAATAAATGTTTACAATCATAAGGCGATTGCCTTAGGACACTTCTCTCATATCACTAACATGGGCATCTATGGTAGATGCTTACAAAGTTTCTAGGGATCTTTCAAAAATAAAATTAGATGAATTGTTTTCAGAATTAGAATTACATGAACAAACTAACTGCACTGTGGCCGAGAAAGGTATTTCTTTTCTTGCAGGTAAAACCCAAGGAAAGGTAGCCAAGAAAAAGCCTCAACCTGCACCCGAGTCTGACTCAGACTCAGACTCAGAAGATAGTGAAGGGGATCGACCCAAGCTGGTTCGGCTAGCCCGAGACTACTACAAGGAGCTGAAGCATCAGACCAACAGAAGAAAAGCCAGCCGAAGAAAGGAAGATCCAGCTGAACCTTCAACTTCAAAGACCAAACCAAATGTGTCTGCTACGAATGCAACAAGAAGGGACACTACAAATCAGAATGTCCAAATCTAAAGGAAGCCAAGAAGACTCGAAGGAAGAAGGCTCTTCAAGCCACGTGGGATAAATCTTCCTCCGAAGAAGAAGAAGAGGCCCCACAGTCAAACCTTCTCGGCTTAACCGCTTCGGAAGACATCGACACCGGATCGGAATCGGTGCCGGACGACGGAAGGCTCACAATATCGGAAAACGACCAAATAACGATAAGTGGTTATTCTGAAATTGAATTATCAAAGTTAATAGCTTACTTATCTCGTAACTTGGCGAAGCCAAAATCTGAGTCGAGTCCCTCCGACAGGAAGTAAAACTCCTAAAAGAGGAAGCTGACTCTAGATCCTTGTCCGAGAAGGTTCAAGAAGGAACCTCTACTCAAGTTGAAAAGCTTGAGAAAGAGAACTCCTCCTTGAAAACTCAAGTCCTTATAGCGGCTTTAGAACGATTTACATCGGGTTCCAAGGGTCTTGACATGATCCTTGGAAAACAGAAGTCCGTTCTAAATCGATCTGGGTTAGGGTATCGAACCAAGTCGAGACAACGGTCCTACTATGCTGTATTGAACCAATCTAGACCCAAAGATCAGGCATGGGTACCCAAACTTTGCTTGAACAACCAAGCTGGACCAAACCAGTATTGGATCCCCAAAGACAAGATTCACATCTTACCTAATCATTACCATGTCTTTAGTCCAAGGAGAGCCAATTTAAAAATAATTTTGATAATTAGATAAATTTCTTTTAATCCCTTAATTTTAATTGTATGTTTGATTGTTTATTTATTTCTGTAAATTATCATGTTTAGACCTAGGACTGGTTAGACTAAGGACTGAAATGATTTAACTGAAATTTGAACAACATAGTATTGGGTGGAGGTGAGATGATAGTATGTTAGGGAAGCCATTTTGGAGGAAATAGCCGAAGCTACCGATCCAAGACCCAAATTAGTTAGGCCAAAATCTTTCAAGGAGTAACTTGAAGATGAATTTTTAATAAAAGGCTTTGTCAAGGAAAGGGTTGATGATCCAATAAGGCTACGGCCAAAGAAGACCTAGTGCCTCGCCAAGACCTAGAAGCCGATTATTGAAAATCAAATTCACTTTACTATTGTCAGATTTGAATCTAACACAAATTTTAATTAATCTTAGATTCAACTATTTTTCAAAACAAATTTAAAATTAAACTGTTTGTAAAATTAATTCAATTTTTCAAAATTAATCATATTTTTGAAAATAAAATCTTTACTTCTATTAAAACCTGTCACGCAAAACCCATAAGGTTAACGTGATTGATAACTATAGACTGGGTGAGATGGTTAGGATCTAACTCAAATTCATCTGGTTTTTTTATTTTTGTCAAGTAAAAATATTGAATCATGCAATTTAGAGCTTACTTGACTTAATTGTTAGCTAGTCAAAAGAGTCAAAACGGGTCGAAACAGTCAAACCTGGTCAAATGGTCAAACTGGTCAATAGTCAAACCATGATCAGCTCAGGCGCCCGTGACCTGTCGGGCGCCCTCGACTTTCTCTTCGACCAAGACAGCAAAAGCTGTCAACCCTTACCCATCTGACCCGGGCGTCCGTGACCTATCGGGCGCCTAGGTCTTTGTCTTCATCCAAGGCAGTCAAGTCTGCCAAAAAGCTGCCTTCTGACTCGGGTGCTCGTGACCTTACGGGCGCCCCAATGAACTCGGGCGCCCGTATGACAGTATATAAGGAGCATGACTCCTTCTTCTTCCCCCACACCAAAACCAAAACCTTCCTTCACTTCTCTTCTTCCCAAGGCACCTGGACGCTCCTTCCTCATCTTCAAACGCTCTACTTCAAAAATGTCACCCCGGTATCAATTTTATTATGCATTTTTTTAAGCAATTTCCTTTTTTATTTTGGTTATTAAATGTCTCTTAACCCAACCCCGTGGCTGAACCTAGCCCCGACCCAAGATTCCCCAACTTAGAGTTGTTTAACCAGTTTGCCCAAACAACCTATAAGCCTATTAAGACTAGCTTCCTAAATAGGCAATTCTTCACTCAATCATGCCCCTTAGCGATGGGCGTGATCAACTTTTATCAACTACATCACCTAGTCTTCTGCACACATCCTGTGAACTCGACCCTGTGTGCAGAATTTTACAATAATCTAGTCAAGATTGATGACCTACTCTACTCTACCACAGTACAAGGCACTCCCCTAACCATTTCTCCGACCCTGTTTAATCGGTTTCTCGGACTACGACCTTCGCAGTCTACCTTTTCTTGTTATCCCCCGGCCGACTTGCCCTTCGCACCCCTATTCGCACATCACACTAGATACTCTTTACTCCTATTTCTTTGGAGATGTGCGAAATCCGTTGGCTCGGCGATTTCAATCCGTTGACCTCCGAGTCCAGGAGTATGCCCTTTACCGAGTGGTAGTTCGATGTGTACTCCCACTTACCACCCGAGATGTCGCGACCATGCGACCATTCCACACCTTCTTACTCTACGCCATGATTCATCATCTAGATATCGACATAGGTCTCCACATATTCCACACTATCATTTACACATCGAGCGTATCTACTCACGATCGAGTACGTACGCCTTACTTCCATGTCATCACCGCCCTTCTTCACCACCATGGTTGCGACATCACTGCTGGAGAGATTATTTCGATGACTGAGTTCGATGAAATAGGGATTAGAAACTTTTCTTTAGCGGGGATAGACGTTTCGGCCATGGGGGTCCTAGCATGGAGACGGGAGAGGGCTAGACGGCAGGATGACTCCGACGAGGAGGTGGAGGTAGACGTAGCTGATCTCGCAGCCGAGATCAACGAGCAGTTACAGGAGCCTCCCCCACCGACTACCGACCAGCGCATCATATTATTGCAGACGGAGTTACACAGTCTCAGGGAGGAGGTTGAGGCCTATGACATTGAGCACATGGACGCCCTCCGAACCGATCGAGAGACAAGCGTCGCACGATACAACGAAATGATGTCGCTGTTTCGCTCCTGGCAGCCTGGCCCATCTGACCATCCTAGCGCTTCCTCTTAGTTCAGATTGATATTTTCAGCTGTACTATTGACTATTTGATTACCCCTACTAAGTAGGGTTGACATGTATTTGACTATGACTTGACTTTACTGGTCTTACTGCGACCAGGTGACTCTTATCCATCTATCAGGTTTACTTAAGTTATTGGTATTATGCCATTTTCAATTAGTATGCTAAGTCAATGATAGGATTATGCTTAGTAGAATATGACTGCTCTACTTGTGTTATTTTCTGTTTTTATTTGATATTTATTTGAAAAATCATTTTTCATCTTGAAATTTAAAATGATTTTCCAACTTAGTTTTTTAAAAAACATGCCCCCTTCAAAACTAGAGTTTTTTCGCAAATGGACTTAGCTTAGGCTCTAAACCTAGAATTGCATGCACATATAGATCTAGAAGCCAGCATCTCACAAGCACCTTATGGTACTTTTGATTGATAACCTAGACTGGTTGAGATGCTTAGGTCTATGCATTGATTCAAGATGCTTTAAGTCAGTGCATCTGCAGTAATTGGGGCAATAAATACCAACTAAACAGTAATCAGGTTAAGTGTCAAGCTTAGAAAATCTAACTTGATCAGATCAATTAACTTGACTAGCCCTAACGAAAGCTACTGTTTATAACAGTTAGTAAGTAGCTAACTGGGTTAGACAGGACCCAAAAGAGAAAATCTAAATTGTTTTGGTCCATGTTAAGCATAGAATTGGTTCAATACAGCACTTTACTTTTTTTACTCAATTTTTTTTTGCTATATTTTTTTTGATATATGGAAAAGGGGGAGAGAAAAAAAGGTTTTAAAATTTAAATTTTTTCAAATTAATTTTTTTTTCAAAACTTTGATCTCCTTTTTTCAAAAAGTAATGTAATTCAAAATTCTTTTTGAAAATTTTTTAAGTACTTAATTCAAAATTCTTTTGAAAATTTTCTAAGTACTTAATTAAAAATTTCTTTTGAAAATTTTCTAAGTACATAACTCAAAAATTGGTTTGGAAAATTTTTTAAGTGTTAAAACTTCAAAATTATTTTGGAAAATTTTTTAAACGTTAAAACTAAATGTTTTGGAAAATTTTCTAACTTGAAAATCCCTTTTGAAAATTTTCTAAGTGTTGAAAACCTGAAAAATCTTTTCATTTTATGATAGACAAGGACTTAGAAATGTTTAAAAAAACCCAACGTATTCTTGAAAAACTCAGGGGGAGAATTTCTTCCAGGGGAGGAAATTAAGTATCTTACTTGCTTCATTAACTTAACTTTTTGAACCGTGTTGTCATAAATCAAAAAGGGGGAGATTGTTGGTGCAGGCAGCACTTAAGTCAAACCTGGGTTTTGATAATGACAAAGGGTTCAGAAGTTATGATGTTATTATGATCTAACTTGTTCACTGAGTGTGTAGGAAGAAGTCCTAGGTACACTAGGCAAGAAGTCCTGGCAAAGGGTTGGCCAAAGAAGTCCTGGTCAAGGACTGGGCAAGAAGACCAGACCGGAAGTCGGGCAAAGAAGTCCTGGTCGAGGACTGGGCAAGAAGTCCTAGAAAGGGGCTGGGCACCGAAGACCTGACCGGAAGTTGAGCAAGTAGACCTGACTGGAAGTTGGGCACGAAGACCTGGTTAGGTGGATTGGGCAAACGTCCAACCGGAGAGCCGGTTGGTAGAAGGTAAACTCTCCTGAGAGGAGTAGGTGAGGACGTGTTCCCCGTCGAGGGAACAGTAGGCATCGATTCGACCTAGGGTTCTATTTGGGAGACCCGAAGTTAGAACCAAGATAGCTACGACTGTAACTAATACTTGTTATGTTTTGGGACTAACCTGAGTTGCAGGGTCGAAGGACTGGTCGTCTGCAAGTGAGGTACATCACTGGGCCTAGGCGCCTGAATGGACACAGGTGCCCGAATGGGCTCAGGCGCCCGTATGGATACGGGCGCCCAAGTGTGAAGGTAAAATCTCAAACAGACCTACGAAGCCACTGGACCAAGGCGGATCAGGCGCCCGTGAGGTCATGGCACCCCCATTAGCTCAGGTGCCCAGGTGGAGGTGGATAAGCGCTGGATAAGGATTCGCACAGGGAGGGTCACGTGTTAGGCGCCCCTAACGTCACAGGCGCCCGTAAGAGCACTATAAAAGAGGGCTCACCCCCAAGGCTTCGACATCCATTCTTTCCAACGCTCCAAACACTTTCGCTCAAGCGTTGCTCCCCGGCAAAGTTCGATTTCGAGATTCCAGCGCCGACGATGACCCTTTGCTCTGAAATTCGATCCACCTCGGGCGTCAGTAAAATTTCAGTTTACGAAAGTGTTGTGATTCAGTTTTTCAAATTCTATATCTGTACTATTAATCTGTAAAGATCTTTCCGAATATAGAATTGCCCAAAGTAAACTGTCAAGGACCGTGGGCCTTAGAGTAGGAGCCGACCGCGACTCCAAACCAAGTAAAAATCGACTTGTGTTCTTGTGTACTTTATTTCTTTCCACTGCGCATATTCTTTAACTGTCGGAAAAATTTTCATAACGATATTCACCCCCCCCCCTCTATCGTTTTCTTCGATCCAACAAATATGGGCTTGGTGGGGTAGTTCAATGAGGATCCTTTAGTGGAATGAATCTTCATTAATGGATTGGGTTCGGATCCATTAGCAGGCCAAGATTCAACTCCTCCTCATGGTCCCTATTGTAGCCCTATATATACCCCATGAGCCATCAAGAGAAAACCCCTAAGCTTCTCTATTCTCTCCTCTTTTTCTCTCCCTCTCTCTTTTGAATGATCGACACCAACCATCACGAAGCTATTGTTGGTGCAAGATACATCAGTGATGTCCTCCTCTAAGTCTTTCAATGTTTGACAATATACTTAAGTCAGTAATACATTGAACAAGGAAAGGGTGGTCAAGAAAACTGGATCAAAGTGATGAAAAGTCCTAGTTAACCTAGACACTAAGTCCTGATCATGGATTGAGCAATAAGTTCTGGTCGTGGACTGGGCTCGAAGTCTTGGTCCAAGGGATTGAGCAACTTAGCTGAGCGATGACTAAGGACAGACATAGAGACGGGTCGAGGTTCGAACATCTCGAGATCCGAGAGTCTCGAAGGCTAAGTAAAAAGTCCAACCAGATGGGCCGGGTGGCAATCGTCTCCTGAGAGAAGTAGGTGAAAGACGCGTTCCCAAGGGTGGGAACTTAGGCGTCGGTTCGACCTAGTTTTTCTCGGAAATCCGAAGACAGAATCATTTCATTAAGGCTAAGATTGTACATGTGTTTGCCTTGTATTTATATATCTTGCAGGTACTTAAAATCGAAGACAAAGCAGGCAAACAAACACACAACAAGGCTGGAAACAAGGCTGCTAGGCGCCCCCATCAATCAGGGCGCCTCTATGAAAAAGGCGACTCATTGAACCAGGTGCCTCATTCATTCAGGTGCCCTGTATGTCTAGGGTGCCCTGGTTGATAGCCTTATTGACTGCTGTGAGTTCGGCGCAGAGATAAACTTTAACCAAGCTGTATGAGGCGCCTCATTGAACACAGGTGCCCAGTAACAAGTCTATAAAAGGGGCTTCGACCCCTCAACTCAGAACAACACTTCTATGATCATTCTGAGCTAAAGAAAAGAGCTAGAGATGAAGCCCTGCAACCAAGAAGGCTCCAAGAGAAAGTGCGCAGCACTTCGGAGGTCCAGATCGACCGGGCATTCGACTTTTCTATTTTGGTTTGATTTACTTTCCTTCACTTACTTTCCGTATATTTTGATTATAAATCATACACTGTAAGACGGGTTTCTCCCCCTCTAGAAAGTCCGGAAAGAAGACCATTAGTGGGCGGGCGTTTCCCGTGCTTAGGCCTTGGATGTACTAACCCTGGGGGGTTGGGAACCAAGTAAATCCCGTGTGTACAAGTCTCGTTCTTTTCGTTCACTATATTTTCCGCTGCGCACTAACTCTATATCTAGAACGTTCGAAAGTTCACGACAAGTTTCCGAAGGTTTTTACGGGTCGATATTCACCCCTCCCTCTATCGACGGCATCGGTCCCACAGCTGTGGTTTGCATGCTGGAAAACCGAACAGCCGAAGCTGTGGTTTTGCATGCTGGAAAACCGAACAGCCAAAGCTTTCGGCTGTGGTTTTGATTGCTGGAAAACCAATGGTTTTGCATGCTGGAAAACCGAACAGCCGAAGCTTTCAGCTGTTGGTTTTGCATGTTGGAAAATCGAACAGCTACAGCTGTGGTTTTACATGCTGGAAAATCGAGCAGTTTTGGTTTTACATGCTGAAAATAGGCGGTGGCACAGAAAGCGTGGATGGCTTCCTCCATGCATGGACGTGTAGCTGTGTAGAAAAGGGATGGCTATTTTTTATCCATGCGTGGACAGCATGCAAACAGGACAGCTGCTAAGGGAGAAAAGAAAAGTGAGAAGGAGGAGGGAGATCATCTCTTCCTTTGTATGGCCGATGGCAACATGACCTAGGATTTTGTTGGCCAGCACAAGGAGAAGGATGAAGAGGTGTTTGGTTTTGTTAGATGACTTCGGTTCATTGTAGATCGTCACCCACACGACATCCAAGAGGGGAGGGTCATACAGTAGCAGATCGCGAGGTAACGGGAAGGTATAACTTCTTCCTTGGCTCCATGATCTTATCATTTTATGTGGTGTTTAATTAGTTATCATGTAATTATTTATTCGTTAATTAATGTTGATAATTAATTAATTGGACCCTGAAAATAAACACAAAAATCGGCGATCCACTCGTCATCTTTTCCGCGGTTGATCGGTTAGGTGAATTACAATCCTCAATCTTTGAGATTGGTTAAGTTGTAATTCGAATCGATTGATACGATGACAAGATGGTCGTTTGGGAGACGGGTCTCCATTCGGATTAATTTTTAATCCATAGACATGGAGAGGTCTCTCAAGAACGACCAGGTATTCTCTTAGGAAACCTGCCAAGCCATATTCCTTCAATTCTCCAAGAAGCTAGGGATTCTACCAGAAATGTTGAATGATAAGTTCTTAATGATCTTATCTTCGGGAGAGGTCATGGCATCTACTCAGTGGTTAAGAGGTGTACCAATTCGGATTTTCCAACCGAGAACTTTATGGTGATTTAGTTGTCCTTGATATAAGGACTACGATATCATTTTAGGGATGAATTTCTTGAGTAAATACAGTGCCTCTATTGAATGCCGCAAAAGAAGAGTAAAGTTCACACCAGAAGCAGAACTTCCGTTCTAGTTTGTCGGAGACCAAAAGAGAAAGATAAAAAGGTTTCTTTCTAACCTACAAGCTCACAAGATGTTAAATAATGGATGTTCTGGTTATTTAGCACACGTAATAGATGCAAGGCAAAGAGAAGGGCTAAAGAAAGAAGAAGTGCGGGTAGTATGTGACTATCCAGAGGTGTTTCTTGAAGAGTTACAAGGACTCCCTCCTAATCGAGAAATTGAGTTGGCTCCAGGTACCAATCGGATTTCAAAGGCACCTTATCGTATGGCGCCAGCAGAACTAAAGGAACTGCAAGAACAATTACAGGAGTTACTAGACAAGGGTTTCATCCACCCTAGTCATTCACCCTGCGGAGCTCCCGTGTTGTTCGTCAAGAAGAAAGATGGATCTATGCGAATGTGCATTGATTATCGAGCCCTGAATAAGATGACCATCAAGAATAGATATCCTTTGCTAAAGATAGATGATTTGTTTGATCAGTTGAAAGGGGCAACTGTGTTTTCCAAAATAGATCTGCGGTCAGGTGACCATCAACTCAAAGTCAAGGAGAGTGATGTGCTGAGAACTGCATTCCGAACATGGTATGGACACTATGAGTTTGTAGTCATGCCCTTTGGAGTGACAAATGCCCCTACAACATTCATTGATCTAATGAATCGAGTATTCAAGGATATTCTTGATAAGTTTGTCATAGTCATTATTGATGATATCCTAGTTGAAGGACCGGTGCCGTCGATAGAGGGGGGGGTGAATATCGCTCGTTAAAATTCTTCGGAAACTTTCGTTCGTACTGGACTCAGAGTGTTAGTGGAGTGGAAAATAAAAATAGAAAGAACACAAGGACACAGCGGGATTTATTTACTTGGTTCCCAACCCCCCAGGGTTAGTACATGTAACGCCCGCCTTTTTCCCACACCTTATGGTGTGGTGAGAAAGCGGCGTTACGCTAGACATACATGTACATATAAAACATCTTAATGTAGCGGAATGCTTTTTTTTCTTCTTATACACATGCTTTTAACCATGCAACTAATACATGAATCATCTATACATGCTTAAATTGTCATTCATGAACCTGGTATCATTGGACTTAGCATATTAACGACATGCATAGCATCATGATATATCCATCCCATAACTTATTCATAATCATCATAAGTAGCAAGTAACTTATCCATAAACATCATGAGTCTTAAGTCATTCATTAGGCATAACCATTATAAGCATAACATAGAATCTAAGGAGGCATTTCAAAACCCAAGACATGCGATATGTGTAAATAAAAGAATCCTTTGCCATGTCACCGTCACACACACATGTGCTTGCCCCTCCTGTTGCTTCCCTTAGTAACCTCTTGCTTGATCTGCGGTATAAGAAACATAAGACTATAAGCACAGAGGCTTAGTAAGACCCTTTCCTACTTATGAAAATTCATACGTCACATATTCATAAACATGAAACAGTTGACATTGCATAATTTCGAACATAAAGCATAAACTTAACACATATCTATCATGGCATAATTCTTGACATCACCATAAACATAAACTTACTTATCATGGCATAATTCTTAACATGAACCTTTGCATAGACATACTTATCATGGCATCATTCTTAACATGAATCATAAACATAAACATACTTTTCATGGCATCATTCTTAACATAAACATAAGCTTAAGCATACTTATCATGGTATCATTCTTAACATGAATCATAAACATAAACATACTTTTCATGGCATAATGCATAACATGAATGAATGCATGAGTCAAATGCATATATCATAAGGATGCTTAATTTGAAAACCATAGTTATAAATACTTGAACATAATCATAACATCATAGCGGGGTCCCCGGCTTGTACCACATACATACATCATATGCGCGCATCCCTAAGTAAATACGAGGTAGCTAGTCTCGACCTACTAGGGTAAGGACAGCTACGGTAGTCCTAGAACCGAGGCGTTCTTAAGGTGTCCATCCCTGTTGGACAGCTTCGGTAGTCCCAGAACCGTGGACAGCTTCGGTAGTCCAGAACCGGGGCATTCTTAAGGTGCCCATCCCTTGGACCCTTACTTCGGTCCGGTACAAGCCCATTCATAAAAATAAAATACTTCACATGCTTCATCATTCATAGAACATTCTTAGCATAAACATAATCTTGTTTCATGAAACTTGACATAAGAATAGGAACAGCTGCGGTAGTTCCAGAACCGTGGACAACTACGGTAGTCCAGAACCGAGACGTTCTTAAGGTGCCCATCCCTTAGCATGACATAAACATACTTAACATTTCATCATTCATACTTAACATCATGATGCCTTAAAGGCATGAACATTCATCATCATTCATTATCTTCATTCATAAGGTATGTCATGCTTACATCATTTTGTCTTAGAGCCATGATCATCATTTTCATTCATCATCTTCATTCTTAAACATAGCATACGTACATATCATTCATAAAGCATGACATACATACATGTCATTCATAAAACATGACATACATACATATCATTCATAAATCATGACATACATACATAATTAGCATCTTAATTCATAAAACATGCATGGTCATGGTACATAGGAAAACATGCCTAGATCTTTTCATACATGATATATTTCCCTAGGTTCATGGCAGATGGTCTAAACATTTATGAATCATCATAGCATATGACCTAACATACAAGTCATGACACATAAGCTAGGGTTTTAAGTGGCATAAAAATTCTTCCAACATACTTAAACATATACATACATCATAGTAACCTATAAACATGCATCCTTGTGATCTTAACCCAACCCAAACCCTAAACCTTGGGAGTTGGCCGAAAGTTCCATGGCATGAGGCTCCATCATTCAATCAATAGGAAGGGTTCCATGAGTAAAAGAACATCCATACATTACATACAAGACCATAGGGAGCCATCAAACCTCATAATTGGAGTTACCCCTAAATCCTAGCCCTACTTTGGGACCTTGGCCGAAACCCTAGAGGGTCACAAGAACATGGAAAAATTCCTATCATTCATCATTGAGATCCATTAAATCATAAGAAAACATAATAAACATGCTTGAAAGGTTAGACCTCATCCTATCCATGACATGTTGACATGGGCCAAAACCCTAGGGAACTTTAGGGTGCCACAAACTTTCCCTAAATCATAATCTATGCCTTACTTATCATAATAAAACATTTAGGTGCACAAAAGAGAGTTTACATCATCCCTAAGCCCAAACATCAACCTTGGCCGAAACCCTAAAGGTTCCACTTCATGGTTTTCTCAACTTAAATCTTAAACAAAAGTCTAAATCTTGATAGGCATCAAAGAACAATTATACCACAGGTGAGGGGGTCTTACCTTTCTTGATCTTGATTATAAACCTTGAATAGAGAGTAAAAAGAGATTTCCCTTGACCTTGGACTACCCCTATCCCTTGTAGCCTTGTAGAAAGCCCTTAGATCTTGAAGAAGAGGTCTCCTTATGAAACTTTTCCAAAGGAGAACCCACCTTGTAGGTTTCGGCTAGGAGAAGAAAGAAGAAGGAAGAAGGAGTTTTGGTGGATGAAGAGACAAATGTTTAAGTGCTAAGTTGTCTCTTCCATTCCTCCCTCTTATATACTAGATGAAGGAGGCAAGTGAAGAGACATGATGCTATGACTCTTCACTTCCTTTAGCCTCAACTAAAATCTCTTCCCTTTTCCACTAGCACTCCCTTACTAGGTGAATTGGTTAGTACATGCATGATGGTATACTAGGTCCAAGGTTCAATCCTTGGTGCATGCACTTTATTTTTATTTTATTTTATTTTATTATTATTTTCGAAAATTCCCCTAAGACCCACCCATAATCATGCTAATATTCCTAATTAAAACCCATTTATATTTATATTAAATTTTACCTAAAATCCACTAATAACCATGGTCTTAGAAAAACCCATTAGTACTTAGCTTCTCAATTTAAATGAGAAAATTATGGATAACTAGGCTAAAGTTCGTACTAGTATCTCTAGGTTCCTCAAAAACTATTTAGACATGATCAATATTTTAAAGAAAATATTGAGAAAATTTTCCAGGTCGTTACAGTACATCCAAGGCCTATGTACTCGGCGTGAGTAAACTATTGGTCTCCTTTCTGAAATTTCCGGAGGCGGAGAAAACCCGTCTTATAGTGTATAAGTACAAACAAAAGTATAGCAAAGTAAGTACAGAATATTAAATGCAAACCGAACAACTAGGGTTTGAAACTCGGCTGATTCGGACCTCCGAAGTGCCGCGCACCTCCTCCTGGAGCCTCCAGGTCATAGAGCCTCTTCGTTAGCGCGTTGTCATCGATCAGAATGCTCAGAATCGCTTTAAGCAGTTGTGTCTCAAGCAGAGGGGTCGAAGCCCCTTATATAGTGCTCCTGGGGGCGCCCTGGACGTCGGGGCGCCCCTATAAACTCGGTCAAACCTTATCCCCGCGCCGACCTCGCCGCGGCTGATAAAACTTCTGACCTGGGCACCCCGGACCTCCTGGGCGCCTAGCTTGAACCCAATCAAAGCTAATCTCCTGCTTCGAACTCGCCGCAGCAAAACAGCTTTGAACCCGGGCGCCCCGGACCTCCCGGGTGCCCCCATCAATGTGGGCGCCTGGCTTCATGCCTTTCAACCCAACACTGGGTTTTAGACTTTGACTGGGGGCGCCCCCATCATCCCGAGTGCCCTACTTGGCTGGATTCCAACCCCAATGTATGTTATTTGTCTGCTTTGTCTTCCGTTCTAGGTACCTGCAAGATACAAAAATCAAAAGCAAATATACACACATTCTTAACCTTATGGACTTCGTTCTGACTTCGGATTTCCACGAAACCCTAGGTCGAACCGACGCAAGTTCCCACCCCTGAGAACGCGCCTTTCACCAACTCCTTTCAGGAAACGATTGCCACCCAGTCCTTCGGGTGGACTTTTGCTTAGCTTCCGATACTTCTGGACCTCGAGACGCCCGAACCCTGACCCGTCTCTACTTCTGTCCTTAGTCATCGCTTAGATAAGTTGCTCAGTCCCTCGGACTAAGACTTTGTGCCCAAACCCTAGGTCCAGGACTTAGGAGCCCAACCCTCGACCAGGTCTTCATGCCCAATTCCCCGAACCAGGACTTCGGTGCCCAACCCTCGGCCAGGTCATCTTGCCCAGTCCTCGACCAGGACTTAGTGCCCACCTTCTGAGCAGGTCTTCGGTTCCTAGCCCTTTGCCAGGACTTAGTGCCCAATCCTCGATCAGGACTTAGTGCCCACCTTCCGAGCAGGTCTTAGTACCTAGCTTCACTCACCAGGTCTTAGTGCCTAGGTTAACTAGGACTTTTCTTCCACTTAGGTTACTCCTCCTTTGCTCCCCTTTATCTGTTCAATGTATCACTGACTTAAGTGTATTGTCAAACATTAAAACACTTAGAGGAGAACATCATTGATGCAACTTCCACCAACAATCTCCCCCTTTTTGATGTTTGACAATAACTTAAGTTAGATTGGTTTAAAGGGCTAAACTTTAACTCTTGGGATGGAAAACAAAAAAAATGATATAAATTTTGAAACTACATTTTTTATCTTTGGGAGAAAAAATTTTCTAACTTAAGCGCACCTCTCCCCCTTTGTCATACATCAAAAAATCACCAGAAATACTTGCGCCAGCAATGAGAACATTTGGTTCTTTTTGAAAATATTTAGTATAAGTTTTTGAAAACATAGCATAAGACTAAGTACTTGAACTCAGAAAACTTAACCAATATTGTTTTTTTTGAAAATACCGTATTTTGGAAAGAATACTATGAGTTTTGAGATGTATAAATACTTTGAGAAATGATCTTTAAAACATGCAAGTATTTTTGAAAAACTAGATTGATCCTTTTTGGAAGATCTAAGTACTTTTCAAACATATTATGCAATTTTTGACAATCTATGTAATTAAAAAAATTATTATGCATTTTTGAAAATCTAAGTATAGGTACTTAGAAAAATATTAGAATTTTTGAAAAACATAAGTACTTTGAAAAATATGAATTTTGAAAAATTAAGTACTTTGAAATTATTATGAATTTTGAGAAGCATAAGTACTTGACATGGTTTCTTTTCCAGTCTGACACAATCCTAGGAAACCTTGTTGACTATAAGGACAGTTTCCTAAGTGTCCTGGAAAATTCTCAAAATTCAAGTAAGTATTATTTCTGAACAGAATTTTAAAAAAATGATAGTATTTTGAAAATATATGTACGTACATTTTGAAAAATGTATGAATTTCTGAAGATATAGTTCATGGAAATAAAATAATTCTTTTAATTTGACCTCCCCCTAAACTTGACCCAGTCCTGGGAAGCTTGTTGACCACAAGTATTGTTCCTCTGAGTCTTTAGGATTGGGTTTAGATTAAAAAGAACTATTTAACAATTAAAATAAATAAATAAATGATTACCAAAAGAACCTTTTCTGAAATTCTTCTTTTGACTTAGACTCCCCCTAAATTTGATACATCCTAGGAGTCCTTGAAGATCATGAAGTGGACCTTTCCTCTGTGTCTTTAGGGATTCTCAAAGTCAATGAAACAGATAAATTTTTGAACATATAATTTTTACAACATAAACCTTTTTCGAAAACACAAGTGATAATGATTTAAAGCACAGTTTTCGAAAAGTATTTTCAAATGATAGTAATGTTTAAAGTGCAATTTTCGAAAACCATTTCAAAAAAAATGAAAAACACTCCTCCTATACCCAATACCATTTGACTCTATCTAAGTGCCTTAAGGAACTTTAGTGTTGTCCTAAGAGGCTTGTGTCTAATTGCGTGAGTCAAACAATTTTTAAAGAAATATAATTTTTGAAAACATGTAATATGTGTATTCAATCAGACAAGCATGAATTCCATAAAAACATTATTATGTTTCATACTCTTTTGAAAATACATTTTTAGGAAAATATTCTAACAATTTTGAAAATAGTTTTGAAACATGCTCATCAATTTCATAGTCCTTAACATCTCACCCATTCTAGGTGTCTCAATACATCAAGCATAGTTGCCTTATGAGTGTATTGTGAGATGCTTGAATCATTTTTCTTAATTTATTATTAACTCTAAGATTTAATTGAAGCTTGTGTTAGATTCAAATCTGACAATAGTAAAGTGAATTCGGCTTCCAGGTCTTAGCGAGGCACTAGGCCTTCTTTGGCCGTACCCTTATTGGATCATCAACCCTTTTCTTGAAAAAGCCTTTTATTGAAAATCCATTTTCAAGTTACTCCTTGAAAGATTTTGGTCTAACTAGTTTGGGTCTTGGATCGGTAGCTTCGGCTAGTTCCGCCAAGATGGCTTCCCTAACGTACTATCATCTCACCTCCACCCAATACTAGGTTGACCAAAGTTTCAATTATTCTTTTTCCTATAGCCGTTCTAAATTATGCATAAAATTTAAATATAAATGACATGTCATATATTTAAAGAATTAGCAAATGCATGGCATGACAATTATGCATGAGTCAAACAAGTCCAAAGCATCTTAATTACGTTTCTAAAGATGTATCAAATTCCCGATTTGATACATGTCGTCTGAACCGGCAAATATGTCAACCCACTTTGACATATTTAATTTTATTTAATTAATTGTTGTGGTTTGGGTAAGATTTTAGTTTAGTTCGGGTTTATTTAATATTTGGTTGGATTAAGAATTAATTGAAGTTTAAATTAATTAAGATTTAATTTGAATTTAATTGACTTAATTAGGATTTAGTTGAATTTAATTGACTTAATTAAGATTTTATTGAATTAATTTGAATTTGAATTTGAATAATTAAGATTTAATTAATTTGAATTTGAATAATTAAGATTTAATTAATTTGAGTTTGAATAATTAAGATTTAATTAATTTGAATTTGAATAATTAAGATTTAATTAATTTGAATTTGAATAATTAAGATTTAATTTAATTGATTTGAATTAAGATGAATTAAGATTTAATTTAAATTGGATTTAATTTTAATTAATTTGAATTTTATTTAATTTGGATTTAATTTCAATTACTTTGAATTTAATTTAATTTGGATTTAATTTGAATTTAATTTAGTTTGGATTTAATTTGAATTAATTTGAATTTAATTTTATTTGGATTTAATTTCAATTAATTTGAATTTAATTTAATTTGGATTTAATTTCAATTAATTTGATTTTAATTTAATTTGGATTTAATTTGAATTAATTTGAATTTAATTTAATTTGGATTTAATTTGAATTAATTTGAATTTAATTTAATTTGGATTTAATTTGAACTAATTTAAGTGTGAATTAATTAAGATTTAATTGAATAATTAAGGTTGAAATGATTAATTAATAGTTGTGGGTTTAGGTTCAACATTATCACTATTTCGAAAATTTCTGACTCATTCTTATTTTTCTATTCAAGTTTTTCTAGTAATTCTGATTTATTTGAACCTTTGTGATTTTTATTAACTATGACCTTTATCTTAGACAATTCTATCTCCTCCTCATGATTAGATCTTTCAATATCCTCAAAGTAGGTGGAGTAAAGTGGGCCAGTAGTTAATTTTTCAGGATTATCTAAGGGAATAATTAAATTAATACCTAAAGAGATATCATCTCCACTATCTTCAGAATTATCCTTATGATCCTCAGAATTATCCTTATAATTATCCTTATTATCCTCAGAATTTTCTTCAGAATTATCCTTATTATCCTCAAAATTTTCAAATATAAATTCACAACTGTCTAAAGGATTTTCAAATGTGGGATCAGGTTTATACAAAGGGTTTTCAAATTTGAATTCATAATTATCTAAAGGATTTTCAAATTTAGAATTATCCTTAAGAATTTTGAATTTAGTTTTATTCTTAAGATTTTTAAATTTGAATTCAGGATTAATTTCAGATTTAAATTCAGAATTAATTATATCATTATCCGTAGAATTATCAGAGTTTATTTTAGATTTAAGTTCAGAATTAATTTTAGCAATTATTGAATTGGTTTTAATGATTAAACAATTTATTTCTAATATTTTAGCCATATTCACATTTTGTAACTCGTCATTCAAAATATCTACTTGACTATGCAGTAATTCTAACTTATCAGGGAAATTATCTAAATTATTAAAAGACATTGCAGGAATTTATAAAATTTTGGGAACATAAATCTTACGTACCTTCGCCGGACACTTGTTTTTGTAGTGTCCGTACTTCTCGCATTTGAAGCATCGTACGTGATCCTTGTTTTTCCAGACTCCTGGCGCTGGTGCCCCCTTTGCCGCCGGTGGTGTAGATCGAATTTTACTAGTAGGGCACTGATTTTTATAGTGCCCTCTCTCCCTGCACATGAAGCATATAACATGGAATTTAAAATTTGACATTTAAAATTCAATTATACCTGATTCACCCCTGGGCTCCCCCTCAACTCCTGGCGTCATTGCTCCATCGGCGGTTAGTCCGGTGAAGAGCGGCCAAGCTCTGATACCACCCGCTCTGATACCACTTGAAGGACCGGTGCCGTCGATAGAGGGGGGGTGAATATCGCTCGTTAAAATTCTTCGGAAACTTTCGTAAAACTTTCGTTCGTACTGGACTCAGAGTGTTAGTGCAGCAGAAAATAAAAATAGAAAGAACACAAGGACACAGCGGGATTTATTTACTTGGTTCCCAACCCCCCAGGGTCAGTACATCCAAGGCCTATGTACTCGGCGTGAGTCCACTATTGGTCTCTTTTCCGGAATTTCCGGAGGCGGAGAAAACCCGTCTTACAGTGTATAAGTACAAACAAAAGTATAGCAAAGTAAGTACAGAATATTAAATGCAAACCGAACAACTAGGGTTTGAAACTCGGCCGATCTGGACCTCCGAAGTGCCGCGCACTTCCTCCTGGTGCCTCCCAGTCATAGAGCCTCTTCTTTAGTGCGTTGTCGTCGGTAAGAATGCTCACAATCGCTTTCAGCAGTTGTGTCTCAAGCAGAGGGGTCGAAGCCCCTTATATAGTGCTCCTGGGGGCGCCCCTATAAACTCAGTCAAACCTTATCCCCGCGCCGACCTCGCCGCGGCTGATAAAACATCTGACCTGGGTGCCCCAGACCTCCTGGGCGCCTAGCTTGAACCCAGTCAAAGCTAATCTCCTGCTTCGAACTCGCCGCAGCAAAACAGCTTTGAACCCGGGCGCCCCCATCAATGTGGGCGCCTGGCTTCATGCCTTTCAACCCAACACTGGGTTTTAGACTTTGACTGGGGGCGCCCCCATCATCCCGGGCGCCCTGCTTGGTTGGATTCTAGCCCCAATGTATGTTATTTACCTGCTTTGTCTTCCGTTCTAGGTACCTGCAAGATACAAAAATACAAAGCAAATATACACACATTCTTAACTTTAAGGACTTGTTTCTGACTTCGGATTTCCATGAAACCCTAGGTCAAACCGATGCAAGTTCCCACCCCCATGAACGCGCCTTTCACCTACTCCTTTCAGGAGACGGTTGCCACCCAGTCCTTCGGGTGGACTTTTGCTTAGCTTCCGATACTTCCGGACCTCGAGATGCCCGAACCTTGACCCGTCTCTACTTCTGTCCTTAGTCATCGCTCAGCTAAGTTGCTCAGTCCCTCGGACCAAGACTTCATGCCCAAACCCTAGGTCCAGGACTTAGGTGCCCAACCCTCGGCCAGGTCTTCGTGCCCAATTCCCCGAACCAGGACTTCGGTGCCCAACCCTCGGCCGGGTCTTCTTGCCCAGTCCTCGACCAGGACTTAGTGCCCACCTTTCGAGCAGGTCTTCGGTGCCCAGCCCTTTGCCAGGACTTAGTGCCCAATCCTCGATCAGGACTTAGTGCCCACCTTCCGAGCAGGTCTTAGTGCCCAGCTTCACTCACCAGGTCTTAGTGCCTAGGTTAACTAGGACTTTTCTTCCACTTAGGTTACTCCTCCTTTGCTCCCCTTTGTCTGTTCAATGTATCATTGACTTAAGTGTATTGTCAAACATTAAAACACTTAGAGGAGAACATCATTGATGCAACTTGCACCAACACTAGTTTATTGAAAGTCTCAAGAAAAACATAACGAACATCTGAGGGTAGTATTGAAGACCTTACAGTAGAAGAAATTGTATGCTATGTTTTCCAAGTGTGAATTCAGTCTTGACCAAGTGGCTTTCCTAGGCCACATCATTTCCAAGGAAGGTATTATGGTGGACCCAGCAAAGATTGAAGTAGTTAGTAACTGGGGTCGACCAAAAAATGTTGGTGGGATTAGAAGCTTTCTAGGTTTAGCAGGGTATTACAGAAGATTCGTGGAGGACTTTTCAAAGATAACTTCTCCACTAACAGCCCTTACCATAAAGAATAAGAAATATGAGTGGACAGAAGATTGTGAGTAGAGTTTTATTGAGTTGAAGAAAAGACTAACAAGCGCTCCCGTTCTTACAGTTCCCGAAAGTGACAGAAGCTTCGATATATACAGTGATGCATCAAAGTTGGGACTTGGAGTTGTGCTCTTGCAAGAAGGGAAGGTCATTGCTTATGCCTCTAGGGAACTCATGGATTATGAAAAGAACTACCCTACTCATGATCTTGAGTTAGCAGCAGTAGTCTTCGCTCTCAAAATGTGGAGATATTATCTGTACGGGGTCCAGTGCAAGTTTACACAGAACACCAGAGTTTGAGATATTTCTGATGGTTGTAACCACCGAGGTAGCAATACCCAAGGTATAGCTCGGCTTGTTTCCTAAGCAACCACGGGGTCGAACATGAGAGACCTCTCTACGTCTATGGATTAAAAATTTAATCCGAATAGAGATCCGTCTCCCAAACGACCATCTCATCGTCGTGTCAATTGATTCAAGTCACAACTTAGCCAAAACCAAAGTTAAGGCCTTGTAACTTTCTGAATCAAAAGACCGCGGAAAGGATGACGATTGGATAGCCAGTTTTTGTGTTTATTTCTAGGGTCCATGACATATATTAATTATCATATTAATCAACAAATAATTAATCTATGATAATTAACTAACGCATGCAATGACATAATTAAGCAAAGCAAGGAATAACAAAAATAACGACGGAGCTAGGAAGAGGTATACCTCGCCTTTTACCTCGCAATCTTCTACCTTATGACCCTCCCCTCTTGGACGTCGTGTGGGCGACGATCTACCATGACGCGGAATCACCAAGGCTCCGAATTAATCCTTACTCTTCTTCCTTTCTTTGCGCCAACACCAAACCCTAGGGTTAGGGTTTAGCTCCCGCCGACGTCCCTTAAAGGAAGAAAAAGATGAACTGGAGAAGAAGTGATCTTCTCCCTCACATACACCCTAACCAAGCTCTCCTTCTTCTTCATATCTCACGGCTCCAAGCACGCAAGGAAGAAGATGAAGCCGAGCCTTCTTTTGTTTCCTACTTGCGCCGACCAACAGGAACTCCAAGAGCTTGTCGCCGCCGGCCACACAAGGAAACAAAACTCCCCTCCTCCTTGCTAGGGATCACAGCACAATGGAAGAGTATTCCTCTCCACCTTCTCCTGCTGGCAACCCGAAGAGAGAACAGTAATTGGCTCTCTTTTCCTCAGCCTATCGCCGGCAACCTTCCATGGTGGATGGCACCACCGAAAACCCTAGAACTGGTAGGGTGATTGCCGCCGGCGCATTCCCTCACCAACTTGGGTTATCTTCGGCCAAGACATGAGGAGGAGACCACCTTGATCACTTGTACCGAACCTCAAGAAGAGAGAAGTTGAAGAAGAGGAGAAGAAACCAACTCCATCTCCTCCTTCCTACTCGCCGGTCACCCTAACCCTAGGGGAGAGAGAAAAGAGAGAGAGGGATGAGAGAAACTAATGAAACTTTGGTTTTATGATAAATTGAATTAATTCATTAGCCTTGTATCATGACTCCTATGGGATATTTATAGGGCTAAGGTAGGGACAATGAGGATGAGTTGGTTCTTGGTCCGCTAATGGATCCAAACCCGATCCATTAATGGAGATCCATTCCACAAAAGGATCCCCATTGAACTTCCTCACCAACCCCAATATTTTCATATGGGCTCCACCTATTATGAGTCGTCCATCTCCCCGTGTTTAAGATATCGAATGCCCGATAATTAATTTAAATTACTGACAATTTTAATTAATTATCCTCTTGATCCTTGATTAGTACCACTCAACCTTTTCTTCATGTCGGACCATAGTCCACTTGCAAGATTTGACATGACGATCCTTTTGAGCTCATCAAGGAGGCATCATCATCCCGACTAACCAGGACACGGATTCCGTCAATAATCAATGGCACACCATGTAGATAAAATTATTACCCAACTTACCGGGCCTATCGATCTAACAGAATAGATCTCGCCCATTGGTATATCAAAGTAATAATAATTAAATACATGTACCCGTTATTATTTCGGGAATTAGAGTTCGTAGTCCATAATATAATCCGAGGTCTAATCCAATTTATGAAGTCTGTACAAAATTGGATGACCTCTCTTTTGGTCCTACTCAATGCACACAAAGTGCACTAGTGCAATTCTATGGTTAAGACAAACCATACCTAATTACACTACAACCATCCCGATGGTTTGTCCAACTCCATCTCGGTTGTGAGCCTCTTTCATATACTGCTGCAAGAAACTGATAACATGATCTTCTATGCGTCACAACGCACCATGTTATCCACAATGCAAAGTATTAGACATTTTGTGCATATACTAATATAAATATGCACCTTGTGATTTTGCGATCCTCTTTTAAAATGTAGATGTATTTTAACGAAAAACAAGGCTTTTAGTATACATCCTAACAATCTCCCACTTATACTCAAAGACTTCGCTATTTTCAAAATGTCATACATCTGACCCCTTGACCCTTCACATGCCTAAAAGCTCTCGCTACCAAGGCCCTAGTGAAATGATCTCCCTAGGTCATCTCTGATGTAATCTAGGCAACAATAGCTATTCCTCTCCTGGGTGGCACTTGCGCTCTATGACTTTACTTACCTTATGGACTCATGATTCCTTCGAGTTTGCAATTGCACTATTTTTAATCACAACAAAATGTGATAGCTCTAAGCAAACCAGAAATCATATCAAAGTCCATCTTGAGGTTCCTGAACCATGTAGCTATATTGGTTGCCTAAAAGGATGCCTACCATCTAGCTTCTATGGTGGAGTCCATCACGCAGCCACTGCGCAATACTCTCACATACAATGGTTCCACCTCTTAAAAGTAAACACAAAACCTCGAGGAATACTTATATTTGCCCCTTATCTTGATTGGAATTATGTATCCATATAACCCATAGGAGATTGGTATGCCTGGTAAACCAGCATATAGCCTTTATTCCTTCTCAGACACTAATATATGCTTTTACCGCAATCCAATTTCCTTGATCTGGGTTACTCCGATATCTGTCAACCATGCCCAAGGCCCAACAGATATCCGGTCTCATTTTTAGTATACACAAGACTTCCTATAGCCGATGCTAAAGGAACCGTCATTTCCTGCTCTATCTCCTTTGATAATCTAAACATATCACTTTAGGAAGAGTAGCTCCTCATCTGAAAAGTACAAAACTTTTCTTTGGAGATATCGATGCTAAAACGAGTTAGGACAGTGTCTTGTATGAAGCTTGGGATAAGCACATCATCCTTTTCTGGAGATCCCTTAGATCTTTATCCCCAAGGATGTGTCTTACTATTCCCAAGTCCTTCATAATTATTTGGACGACCATACCCTTACGTCTGATAGTATTTCATTATTGTTGCCAATCAACAAAATATTATCTACGTATAGTACAAAGATACCACTTCGTTTCCATCACATCACTTATATACACAATCTCATCCGTCCTTTGAACAAATCCATATGACTGGATTTATCTCTTCAAAGCGGATGATCCTTATCATAGGTCCAGGGATCCGGTTCATGTTCTCTAAGGACCAAGTCCATAGACTCTCCAAGAACATGAATCCTATCGGTTGACTAACAACCCTCCCACTACGATAAGGTATCCCCTGTGTATCTTCTGTGACACGAGGTGCAGTGACTTGTGGTATTCCCTCTTGTACAGTTGGTACTAAGGTCAGAATGTCCCCTTCTTAGTTACTTAAGAATAATTCTACTCATGGGTATGTGGTTTATTACATAGTCCCTTTCCAAGAATCAGACATTGGTACCAACGAATATCCTCTGATCCTTGGGACTACCAAACCACCTTATGTTCACTTAGGATAGCCTACGAACAGATACATTGTTGGGTATGCTTGGCGGTTTCCTTAGCAACCACGGGTCGATCATGAGAGACCTTTCAATGTCTATGGATTAAAAATTTAATCCGAATAGAGACCCGTCTCCCAAACGACCATCTCGTCGTCGGTTAATTAATCCAAGTCACAACTTAGCCAAAACCAAGGTTAAGGCCTTGTAACTTTCCGGATTAATTAACCGTGGAAAAGACGATGAATGGATCATCGGTTTTTGTGATTATCTTCGGGGTCCATGACATAAATTAATTATCACATTAATTAACAAATAATTAACTCATGATAATTACTTAAACACTTGCAATGACAAATATAATCAAAGCAATAACATAACAAAAGTAAAACGGAGCTCGGGAGAGTTATACCTCGTCATTTACCTCGCAGTCAGAAACCTTATGACCCGCCCCTCTTGGGCGTCGTGTGGGCGACAAGCTACCAAGATGCGGAGTCACCAAGGCTTTGAATTAATCCTCCTTCTTCTCCTTCTCCTTTTGCGCCAACCAAACCCTAGGGCTAGGGTTTTCCACCACCGGTGCACTTCCAAGACGAAGAAGATCAAGTGAGAAAGAAAATGAGCTCTCCTCCCTTGCTAGCAACCCATATGACCTCCTCCACCACCTCCTATCCTGCAGCCATGAGCGCACAAGGAGATGATGACTCCTCCTCCTTCCTACATGCGCCGACCAACCTCAACCAAAGATTCTACCACCGGCCAAAGGAAGAAAGAATCCTTCCTCTCCAGCCACCACCATCTTCTCTACCCTCCTACAGCTTCCAGCCGCCCGAGGGAAGAAGGAAAGGAGGTCTGCTCCACCTCAGGTTGCCGCCGGAACCCTAGCTCAAGGGGTTTTGGCGCCGCAACCCTTCAGTGGAGATGGTGTCACCACCGACCGAGTCTCCTCCCACCGGGGCTCGCTCCGGCCAAGAAGAACAGGAGGAGGACCTCCCTCATCCTACAACCGAGCTTACTGATGGATAGAAAAACAGAAGAAGCAAAGAGAAAGCCTCTTCCTTCTTCTTCTATGTCGCCGGCCGCCTTGTGCGAGAGAAGGAGAAAAGAGAGAGAGAGGGAGAGAGGTTTAGGGCTTTTCAATAATTGGAATAATTTCCAATTAATTGAGGATTAATTCCAAAATTAATCAGAGATTAATTCCTTGATTACTCTATGTATCATGACTCCTATGGGGTATTTATAGGGCTAAGGTAGGGACCATGAGGAGAAGTTGGTTCTTGGGCCGCTAATGGATCTTAACGCGATCCATTAATGGAGATCCATTCCACTAAAGGATCCCATTAAACTTCCTCACCAACCCCCATATTTTCATATGAGCTCCACCTATTATGTGTCATCCATCTCCCCGTGTATAAGATATCGAATACCCGATAATTAATTTAATTACTGACAATTTTAATTAATTATCCTCTTGATCCTTGATTAGTACCACTCAACCTTTTCTTCATGTCGGACCATAGTCCACTTGCAAGATTTGACATGACGATCCTTTTGAGCTCATCAAGGAGGCATCATCATCCCGACTAACCAGGACACGGATTCCGTCAATAATCAATGGCACACCATATAATTAATATTATTTCCTAATTTACCGGGTCTATAGATTTAACAGAATAAATCTCGCCCATTGGTAAGTCAAAGAAATAATAAATAATTATACGTGCCCATCATTATTTCGGGATTAAGAGATCGTACTCCATAATATATATCCGAGGTCTAATCTAATTTATAAAGTCAGTACAAAATTGGATGACCTCTCTTTTGGTCCTACTCAATGCACACAAAGTGCACTAGTGTATTTCTATGGTTAAGACAAACCACACCTAATTACACTACAACCATCCCGATGGTTTGTCCAACTCCATCTCGATTGTGAGCCTCTTTCTTATACTTCTGCAAGGAACTTGATAACATGATCTTCTGTGCAACACCACGCACCATGTTATCTACAATGCCAACTATGAGACATTTTGTGCACATACTAATATAAATATGCACCGTGTGATTTTGCGATTCTCTTTTAAAATGTAAATGTATTTTGACCAAACGCAAGGCTTTTAGTATACATCCTAACAATCTCCCACTTATATTGAAAGACTTTGCTGTTATCAAAATGTCATACATCTGACTCTTAGATCCTTCACATGCGTAAAAGCTCTCGCTACTAAGGCCTTAGTGAAATGATCTCCCTTGGTCATCCTTTGATGCAATCTAGGCAACAACAGCTATTCCTTATCAGGGTGGTGTTGGGACCGGGTGCATGTCGACAAGGATACGGGTTCGTAAAATTTTAAATTTTTACGTGCAGCGGAAGAATTAGCATCAAATAATTTCCTAAATTATTTTAACCACGTATCTAGCATGCAACCTTATGATGTGTTGACATAATCATAAATTAAAACATTGCGGAAAAGTAAACAAATTTACTTTGTACCTCGCGTAACTCGAAGAAAGGGACGAGATCCAACCGTAGCGTCCCTTGGAAGCTTCGCCTCTATTCGCGTCCACGCCGAGTTCTCTTCGGTATGACTTCGCAAAGTCACGAGTTTTGTGCCGACGAGAACTACTAGATTCTCTAAAGGCACAACTTAGAAGATCAAGAGATGAGATAGGAAACTAACCACCAAAGACACGGAATCCCTATTCCGAGAAGAAAGGAGTTGCGATCCGCTTCTTCTTCTTCTTCTTCGGCTTCTCCTTCTTCTTGATGGCTCACGACAACTTGAAGTTGGAGGTGCGCCGGCCCTAGCTCACAAGGAGGGCGCCGGCCCTAGGATGCCCTAAGGGGTGCCGGCCCTAAGGGGAAGGAGGGAGGAGGGGAACAGAATAGAAGAGAGAGAGGGAGAGGTTAGCTCTATATCAATTCAATTGACAACTCAATTAATTTGAATTAAGGGCTTGCCTTTGGTTCCTTTATATAGTATCATCTCCCTTGCCAAGTCTCCTCTTTAACGGAATTTTACATAAGAAATTTATCCTATAAATTCTCTTATTAATTATTCCGTTTAAGCCAAGTTTTATTATAACTAACTTTATAATAAAACAAATTATTCTCTTCTTTAATTATGGAATAAATTTTATAAGAAATTTATAAATTTTTCTTTTAATCGAAAAATCAATTCATAATTGATTTTATAAAATTAAAATAAACCACTCCACGGATTATTTTAATTTCCCAAAAAGAAATAAATTTCTATAAATTTATTTATATAAATTTCTTTATACAAATTTATTTATCCATAATTTATAAAACAAATCGTGCTAGATTTATTTTATTAATTAAACCAATTAAATTGGTTTTCTTCCCCTTTAATGGCCGGCCACAACAAAGAGGTTTGGCACCCTCTTTGGCTGGCCAAACCAACCCGAACCGATCGCGAATTAAACTCATTTAATTCGCCCAATAAGCCTTCAAAAGACTTAGCCATTTTTAGCTTCCATTGCGCCTCTGACAAATTCAGATTCGACTTATTTCTCTTGATCAGAAAATCCAATTTTCAACTCGTTTTAAATCCCTCGGATTACTCGTAGTGCGTGTGACTAAATAGGCTTTCGATTTATGTTGGCCGTCTATAATCAACAAATTATAGAACGATCATGAGTGGCACCTAGTAGTACATCATGACTCCCAATTAATCGAAAGATCAACGGTTTGACCTCAGAAGAAATTATTCTGAAACCCTTCAGCAGCTCTAATGAATCGTGCCCCATTCCCTTCACCACCTTATACCCACTTGGTTCAGGACATGGTCTGTTTGTGTCAGTCTCCACTAGACTGACTACGTCACATCTAGCCCAAGTAGTGTCTTTCTCGTCCTTTGGATTTCTAATTACTCTCATGTATTTTAGAGACTCGCACTCTAAACATGATACACTCTGGCCAGAGGTTTTTGAGTAACAATCCGACGATAGACCTGGGTATACATCTCCTCGCAAGGAGTGGTGAATCCTTTGTAGGTTGTTCAACATCTTCGGGCACTTTGGCTTATACCCAATCATCCTGGGTCCACCTCCTTGAGATGT
>JAGFNQ010005031.1:1433011-1588699 GCA_024364735.1 Boesenbergia rotunda | reverse complement strand
TTGATATCCAACCATAGATAAGAACTACCATGGCTGTGGCCATCAAGTTTTTCTTAGCTATGAAGGTAGGTAATTATACCGATTACATATCACATATATATAACTATCACTTTATGCTATCAATTAATTGAATGTTTGCATAAATCATTGGGTTGTTAACTCATTAACAAGTATGCAACATTATACATAGCACCCAACTGCACCTCTCTTTACATCGACCTTGGCTGTGGCACAACAAATCGATGTTCCAAGCTTAAGGCTGACCCAATAATCAAGAAATAGTTTTAATATGGTTGGAGCTCATTCAACCGTTTAGTCAGGCTTGGATGTGTCCAACAACCAAAACTAAGGATTGACCTCTGACTCCAATTATATTATAGATAAACTAATTCCATGATTTGAACATGTTGAGGTTCAAGCTGGGCATGGATGTGTCCATCAACCCAAACGAGAAACAAAACTCCGATTCTAACCATATTAATGGAAGGTGTTGGCCTTAATATTTTGTAAGGGGTTTTGGGTCTCATCCTTTCTTTTCTAAGCACATTCATGACATATAATTATGTCATGACTAACGATTTCCTTAATAAAGTATATATGTGACTTAATTTATCAAGTCTCATTAATTGAATTAGGAACCGGATTTCCTAATTCTAATTTCATACTTTATTGAAGGAATTGTTTTGGGAAACAATTTCCTAAATTGTCATAATCAATTTCGGAAATAATATGTTTAAGACTTTGATTTCTCTAAATCAAATCTTATTAAATTAAGAGATGGATTCCCTTAATTCAACCACCTATTATTTTCATAAAAATCTCTTTTAAGAAACTCTATAGGAAACCATTTTCCTAATTAATTTTGGAGACAACAATATGTAAGAGCATCACCTCTTAAAACATATTTTATTCATGGATTTAATTAATTACAACAAATCATTTTCTAAGGGTGGCTCCCCGAGGCTCAGATACCCAAAGAAAAGTATTTGTCGTAAATCCAATTTGGACGGCTCCCCGAGGCTCAATCCAAATTAAACATGACAATTTCAATTTTAAAATTGGGAAATTAAATTACAACAACTAACTTTAAATTGGACGGCTCCCCGAGGCTCAATCCAAAATAAAGAATTTTGTTGTCAATTTAAAAACCAATTCAAATTTAATTGTTAATTAACTGTCCATGAATTTGTCTAGACTTTCTTAAAAGAAAGTGCCCAAAATTGCGAGATTTCATAATAGGTTTTTCAGAATAATTGTAAGTTTCTGGTTCAAAGAAAACTTATATATTTCCAAATTGGAAAATTTCTAAAATAGAAAAATTTCCAAAATTGGAAAGTTTCCAAAGATGGGAAGTTTTCACAATTATTATAAAATTTCAGAAACTAGAAAATTTCAAACGCTTGCGAAATTTCATGAGGATTTCCAAACTTAGAAATTCCTAAATCTAAAATTTATTATAATTGGAAAGTTTCCATAATTGAAAATTTTTACAAAATTGAGATCATGACAAAGTTTTCCGCTAAACAATTTTATGATTATGTCGAACACTAACCGGCTCTGATACCACTATTGGGACCGGGTGCATGTCGACAAGAATACGGGTTCGTAAAACTTTAAATTTTTACGTATAGCGGAAGAATTAGCATAATAATTTCTCAAATTATTTTAACTACGTATCTAGCATGCGACCTTATGATGTGTGGACATGATCATAATTTAAAACTTTTGCGGAAAAGTAAACTAATTTACTTTGTACCTCGCGTAACTCGAAGAAAGGGACGAGATCCAACCGTAGCGTCCCTTGGAAGCTCCGCCTCTATTCGCGTCCACGACGAATTCTCTTCGGGATGACTTCGCAAAGTCACGAGTTTTGTGCCGACGAGAACTACTAGATTCTCGGAAGGCACAACTAGAACAACAAGAGAAAAGAATGGAAACTAACCAAAAGGAAACGGAATCTAAATTCCGGGAAGGAGGGAGATCCGATCCGCTTCTTCTTCTTCTTGGTTGGCTTCTCCTTGGTGTTGTTGGCTCACGGCAACCACTTGGAGAAGATGGAGTGCCGCCCTAGGGTTTGCAAAGGGGCGCCGGCCCTAAGGGGGAAGAGAGAAGAGAGAATAAGAGAGAGAGGGAGAGAAATAAATCTCTTGATAGCTCTATCGATTAAGAATCCAAGGCTTGCCTTTGGTTCCCTTTTATAGTGCCCTCTCCCTTGCCAAGTCTCTCCTATAACGGAATTAACGGAATTAGTTATCATAAGAAATTTATCTTATAAAATTTCTTATGACTTATTCCGTTATGCCTAGTTTTATTATAACCAACTTTATAATAAAACAAATTCTCTTAACGGAATTTTCATAACAAATTTATCCTATAAATTCTCTTATGAATTATTCCGTTTAATCCAAGTTTTATTATAACTAACTTTATAATAAAACAAATATATCTCTCCTTTTATTATGGAATAAATTTTACAAGAAATTTATAAACTTTCTTTTTATGAAAAAATCAATTCATAATTGATTTTATACAATTAAAATAATCATTCCATGGATCATTTTAATTTCCATAAAAGAATAAATTTCTATAAATTTATTTATATAAATTTCTTTATACAAAAATTTATTTATCCATAATTTATAAAACAAATCGCGCTAGATTTATTTTATTAATTAAACCAATTAAATTGGTTTATCCCCCTTTTAATGGCCGGCCAAACCAAGAGGGTGGACACCCTCTTTGGCCGACCAAACCGAGCTGATCCCATCGCGAATTAAACTCATTTAATTCGCCCAATAAGCCTTCAAAAGACTTAGCCATTTTAGCTTCTATTGCGCCTCTGATAAATTCAGATTCGACTTAATTCTCTTGATTGGAAAATCCAATTTTCAACTCATTTTAAATCCCTCGGATTACTCGTAGTGCGTGTGACTAAATAGGCTTTCAATTTATGTTGGTCGTCTATAATCAACTAATTATAGAACGATCATGAGTGGCACCTAGTAGTACATCATGACCCCCAATTAATCGAAAGATCAACGGTTTGACCTCAGAAGTAATTCTGAAACCCTTCAGCAGCTCTAATGAATTGTGCCCCATTCCCTTCACCATCTTATACCCACTTGGTTCAGGACACGGTCTATTTGTGTCAGTCCCCACTAGGCTGACTACGTCACACCTAGCCCAAGTAGTGTCTTTCTCGTCCTTTGGATTTCTAATTACTCTCATGTATTTTAGAGACTCGCACTCTAAACATGATATGCTCTGGGCAGAGGCTTTGATTAACAATCCGACGATAGGCCTGGGTATACATCTCCTCACAAGGAGTGGTGAATCCTTTGTAGGCTGTTCAAACATCTTCGGGCACTTCGGCTTATACCCAATCATCCTAGGTTCACACCTCCTTGGAGATGCTTCCTTAAGATGTTAAAGTATAAGTCTCCATGACCAAGATGACTTGAACACTGCAAGTCAAAGGAACATCGCACTTAAGCTGCAGTAAGAACTTCATTGACATATCTGTATAGATTACCATATGAAGTTTTACAGCTAGTCACTCCAATGAACTAGTTCCCTTAACTAGCATCCATGTTTATCTCCGGACATCCCAATGTCACCAGCCAGTGAGAATCAGCTGATTAGAGAATAACCCATGCTAGTCTCAACAGAATTGATAGTGTCCGTATTTATCAATTCATCGACTAGGGACATTTTCAATACTTCACAATTGCACATTTAGAGATAATCACTAGTTGTGATCCCATCACAAATTCTCTTATGTTGTGAATTGTATTGCGGACATTCAGTAGATGAGTTTAAGATCCCAATCAAATACACAAACATGTATACTCAAATAGTGAATTATCATTTATTAATATAAATATTTACAATCGTAAGGCGATTGCCTTAGAACACTTCTCTCATATCACTAACACCAATCACCTTGAGTGTAGCATTGTTGCCAAATACTACTGAGCCTAGGTTTTTGAGCTTGAGTTTGGTGAATTTCAATTTATCCCCAGTCATGTGTCTGGAGCAACCGCTATCCAACATCCATTGGTCCAAATCTTTATGTTTGTACACATAAAGAATTTTGTTGATTTGGATCCAATTAGAATCAGGAATAGCTTAAATTGATTTTCACAGCCTAGTCTGTCTCACCCAATCTAGGGTTATCAATCATGTTTACCTTATGGGTTTTGTGAGACAGGTTTTGGTAGGTAGAATTGTTTTGAAAAATTATGATTTATTTTTAAAAAATTAAATTAATTTTGAAAACAGTTGATTTTGAGTTAAAAAAAATGTTTGAATCTACAATTAACTGAAAATTTATGTTAGATTCGAATTTGACAAAGAATAATTTGAATTTAAATTTTAAAAATTGGCTTCCAGGTCTTGGCGAGGCACTAGGCCTTCTTTGGCCGTAGCCTTATTGGATCATCAACCCTTTCCTTGACAAAGCCTTTTAATGAAATTTCATTTTCAAAATTATTTTTTTTTTGAAAAATTCTGGTCTAACTAGTTTGGGTGTTGGATCGGTAGTTTCGGCTAGTTTCACCAGTCTAAAGAGACCAAGTAGAGTATACATGACCTTATTAGAATTGGCTTCCCTAACGTACTATCATCTCACCTCCACCCAATACTATATTGTTCAAATTTCAGGTAAGTTGGTTCAGTCCTTAAACTAACCATTCCTAAGTCTAAGTATGGTAAATTGCAGAAATTAAATAGACAAGCAAGCATGCAGTTAAAAAAAATAGAGATTTATCTAATTATAAATATTATTTTTTATTTGGCTCCCCCTGGACTAAAGCCGTAGTAATGGTTCGACAATATGTGAATCTTGTCCTTGGGGATCCAATACTGATTTGATCCAGTTTGTTTGTTCAGGCATAATTTGGGTACCCATGCCTGAACTTTAGGTCTGGACTGGTTCAGTACAGCATAGTAGGATCTTTGTCTAGATTTGGTTCTATAGTCTAGTCCGGATCGATTTAGAACTGACTTCTGTTTTCCAAGAATCATGTCAAGACCCTTGGAACCAGAATTGAATCGTTCTAAGGCAGCTCTAAGATCCTTAACTTGAGTTTTTAAGAAAGAGTTCTTTGATTCAAGTTTTTCAACTTGAGTAGAGGTTCCTTCTTGAACCTTCTCAGTTAAGGGTTCAGAGTTTGCTCTCTCTTTCAGGAGTTTTACTTTCTGTCTGAGAGACTCGACTCAGATTTTGGCTTTTGCCAAATCTCAAGAAAGATAAGAAATTAATTCGCATAATTGAATTCTTGAAAAATCACTTACAGTTATTTCGCCGTCCTCCGAGAATGTAAGTTTGCCGTCGTCCGGTTCTGATTCTGACTCGGTCTCGATTTCTTCTGAGGCGGTTAGTGCAAGCAGGTTAGACTGTGGGGCCTCTTCTTCTTCTTCGGAGGAGGACTCGTCCCACGTTGCCTGAAGTGCCTTCTTTCTTCTTGCTTTCTTGGCTTCTTTTAGGTTAGGGCATTCGGATTTGAAATGTCCCTTTTTGTTGCACTCGAAGCACGTCACACTTGATTTGTTCTTAGTTGACTCAGCTTAATCTTCCTTCTTTCGGCTGGCTTTTCTTTTGTTGGATTGATTCTTCAATTCCTTGTAGTAGTTCCGGGCCAGTCGGACCAGCTTAGGTCAATCTCCTTCGTCGTCTTCTGAGTCTGAGTCTGAATCAGACTCGGGTGCAGGTTGAGGTTTCTTCTTGGATACCTTTCCAGCTTTACCTGCAACAAAGGCAATGCCTTTCTCAGCCAGATTACAGTTAGTCTGCTCATGCAATTCTAATTCAGAAAAAAGTTCATCTAATTTGATTTTGGAAAGATCCCTAGAAACTTTGTAAGCATCTACCATAGATGCCCACAAAGTGTTTCTTGGGAAAGTGTTAAGGGCATACCTTATTAGGTCATGGTTTTCTACCTTGTGATCGATGGTGTGTAGTCCGTTCATTAACTCCTGAATTCTGACATGGAGTTGAGCTGCCGTTTCGGTGTCGTTCATCTTGATCGTGTACAGCTTGTTCAGGAGGAGATCTCTCTTGCTGATTCGAGTATCTGAAGTTCCTTCGTGCAGCTCGATCAGCTTACCCCACAATTCTTTAGCGCTACGAATGGACCCACCCGGTTCAACTCTTCCTTGGTCAGGCCGCATTGAAGTGTCTGGGTTGCTTTGGCATCAGCTTCAATTTTTCTTTTCAGAGCGATATCCCACTCAGCGTAAGACTGTGGCACTCCTTCAACATTCCTTGGAATCTCCAGTCCAGACTTGATGATTATCCATATGTCCACCTGAGTTTTCAGGGGGACCTTCATTCTACTCTTCCAGTAGGAGAAGCCCTCCCCATTGAAGAGCGGTGGTCGTGCGGTGCTGAAGCCTTCTTGCATGGCCATTTATTTGAAAATTAGAGTAAGAGATAAAATATCCCAAGACTTGGTCTTGGATTAGTAGTGCGGGAAGTAAAAGAATATTTATCGAGGGGTGTTGCACCAACCTCGATTAACGATGAAAAATTTCGAGAAAAAAAATTTAAAAAGATTTCGTAAAAATCCGAAAAATTCTCAAACTGGTGGTTGCACCAATTTTGAGCTTCCCTGCTCTGATACCACTTGTTGGATCGAGAATAACGATAGTGGGGGGGGGGTGAATATCGTAAATCGTTTCGGATTGAGAAATAGAGAATACGCAGCGGAAAAACTAAAACCAAACAACACGCAAATACCAAGATTTTACTTGGTTCGGAGTCGCGGTCGGTTCCTTCTCTAAGGCCCACGGTCGTTGACCATTTATTGCGGGCAATTCTATATGTGCGCAAAAGGTTTACAAATAGAAATTACAATTGCAGTATAGTAAACTTAAAAAGACAGCTCTTCGTTACCAACGTCCGGTGTGGAATGTATCTCGGAGCAGAGGGACGTCGTCGGCGCTTGTATCTCGAGTTGGGAGGTTTTCAGAGCAGAGCGCTTGAGTAGAAGAGCGTATTGGTGTTGGAAGAAGTGTTGATGGAAGCCTTGTGGTCGGGGGGCTATTTATAGCCTCCGGGGGCGCCCGGAATGTTGGGGGCGCCCCCATGTGTCAATCGATCCGAGCAACTCTTGGTCAGCCGTTATCCCTCCAGGATCGGGCTGAGGTTTGACCGGGGCGCCCGGGATGCTGGGGGTGCCCGGGTTCACTCGATCCGCTAACTTCTCGCTGGCTTGAGTTGATCCACTTCGTTAGCTTGAGCCCGGGGTGCCCTGAGCATCCGGGGCGCCCGGGAGCATGGGGGCGCCCCACCCAGTTAGCTTCCGAAGCGTACTTTTGCTGAACTCATGTTTGGCTTGTACTTAGGGTGCCTGGACCTCCCAGGCGCCCAACCCAACTGCTACCTCACTCCTTTGAGGCGTTCTGAGCTGCAGAGACTCGTTCTTTTGGTCCTGCATCCAGGGTTAGTACCAAACATAATAAAGCAAGAATGTTAGTGAATTTTACAGCCGTAGCTGTCTTGGTTATGACTTTGGGTCTCCAAAATGGAGCCCTAGGTCGAGCCGACGCCTACTGTTCCCTCGACGGGGAGCGCGTCCTCACCTACTCCTCTCAGGAGAGTTTACCTTTTGCCAACCGGCTCCTCCAGTTGGACTTTTGCCCGATGCACCTGACCAGGTCTTCGTGCCCACCTTCCGAGCAGGTCTTCATGCCCACCTTCCGAGCAGGTCTTCGGTGCCCAGCTCCTTGTCAGGGCTTCGTGCCCAGTCCTCGACCAGGACTTCGTGCCCACCTTCCGAGCAGGTCTTTGGTACCCAGCTCCTTGCCAGGGCTTCGTGCCCAGTGTACCTAGGACTTCTTTTCCTGTATACTTAGTGAACATGTTAGATCAACATAATATCTTAACTTTTGAACCCTTTTGCCATTATCAAAACACAGGTTCAACTTGGGTGCTGTCTGCACCAACAATCAGGAGATTCAGAGGATAGGTGTGAGAGTGTAGGGGATTGCATTGAGCTCCAGGGATCACCCATACCTACCGAGCAGTCACAGATATAGTTAAAACCATTGCTAGAACATTTGAAGTATGCTTATTTGGGAGAGGAGCAGTGTTTACCTGCCATCATTGCCCAGAACTTGGATTCAGAGTAAGAGGATAAATTATTGAAAGTTTTGAGGCAGCATAAGAGAGCTATAGGGTGGACATTAGCTGACATACCTAGTATAAGCCCCGCTATTTTTATGCACAGGATATTTTTAGAGGAGAATGTCAAGCCAGTCAGGCAGCCATAGAGAAGGTTAAACCCACTGATTCTAGATGTTGTAAAGAAAGAGGTGACTAGACTTTTATAGGCAGACATTATATACCCTATTTCTGACAGTAAGTGGGTTAGTCCTATTCATGTGGTTCCTAAGAAGTCAGGAGTGACAGTGGTGGCTAATGAGATTAATGAGTTAGTACCTACCAGAGTGAAGAATTCATGGAGAGTTTGTATTGATTACAGGAAGCTGAACCAAGTAATGAGGAAAGATCACTATCCCTTGCCTTTTATTAATAAGATGTTAGAGAGGTTGGCAGGGAAATCTCACTATTGCTTCCTAGATGGATATTCAGGATATTTTCAGATTTGTATAGACCCGGAGGATCAGGAGAAGACCACTTTCACTTATCCTTTTGCTACATTTGCTTATAGACATATGTCATTCGGGCTTTGCAACGCCCAAGGGACTTTCCAGCGGTGTATGGTGAGTATTTTTGGTGAGTTATTAGAACACTGCATGGAAATATTTATGGATGACTTTTCTGTATTTGGCACATCATTTGATACTTGTTTGGATAATTTGTCTAGAGTACAACATAGATGCATTGAAACTAATCTTGTCTTGAATTTTGAAAAATGTCATTTCATGGTAGAGCATGGGATTGTTTTAGGACATATAGTCTCTAGGAAAGGCATTGAAGTAGATCCTGCTAAAGTTAGTGTTATATCTTCTTTATCTTACCCCATATGCGTACGGGATGTTCGAGCTTTCCTTGGCCATGCAGGATTTTACAGGAGATTTATTAGAGACTTCAGTGAGATTGCTCGCCCTTTGACTAGACTTTTGCAGAAGGATGTGAATTTTTTCTTTGATGAAAAATGCAAAGAACCTTTTCAGAGATTGAGGGAGGCTCTTATTTCAGCTCCTATTATTAGACCCCCTGATTGGACTTACCTTTTGAGTTGATGTGTGACACTTCAAATTTTGATGTAGGAGCTTGTTGGGTTCTCCCGGCACAAAACAATAAAAACACAGCGGAAACAAGAACCCACGAGCGATCCATGCGAAAGAAAACTCGTACAAAGTTATCTATCTAATAGATTTATCTACTGTTTATACCTTTGAAGCGTGCCCTTCGTTTATCCCACTCGTCCAAGATGCGCCAGATCTCTTGCACGTTCAAATGTCCGTGCCTCTATTCGTATCCACACGGACACAATCTCTCAACTTCGGGAGAACTACCTTAGTTGTGCTAGCAACTTGAGGTAGCTCGAAAACACCAAGAACCTTACAGTAAGGTTTCGACCAAGAGGGAGGTGAGGAAGAAGAGAAGAAGGGAAGAAGGAAGCACTCCCACACATTCAAAATGACTTGACCCCCTTTTATATTCATCCCATGAATACCAAGAGTCATTTGTCTCTTTGCCATCCAAAAGTTAATAAAGAGCATATCTTTCCATGTGACTCTTCACCTTCTCTTCATCTAATGAAGAAAGACCTTTTCTCTTTCCTGCAAGTGATTCCGATCGGGCCTCTCAGGATTCTGACTAAGTCTCCGACCAAGTCTTCCGAGTGCCGAGCTCCCGACCCTGTCTGCCGAGCTCCGACCCAGTCTACCGAGTGTCGACCCAGTCTGCCGAGTGTCGACCCAGTCTGCCGAGCTGTTAGCTCATATTGCCGAGTGCTGAGCTCCCGACCTGCGCTCCTGAGTTCCCAACTCGAGCTCAGATCTTCCGAGTTCCCAACTCGGGCTCGGACTTCCTAAGTTCTCCAACTCAGGCTCGGACTTCCTGAGTTCTCCAACTCGGGCTCGGACTCCCCGAGTTCTCCAACTCGGGCTCGGACTCCCCGAGTTCTCCAACTCGGGCACGGACTCCCTGAGTTCTCCAACTCGGGCTCGCGACCTGACCTCCCGAGTTCCCAACTCGGGTTCAGGTCTACCGATCAGATTTCCCAAAGCATTGTGTCCTTTGTGTGTGACCCAATAGGTTCTCGTGACGTTGGCAATGCGCCTAAACACTTTAGACACATAAACAATGAGCGACATCTAGCAATGCATCATTGCTACCCAAGTAATAAGAAAAGTCGAGATCTGACTAAACCTCCGTGACTATGATAGTGTATGATATTGTTCTTCTATCCTTGATATCTAGATTGACCAATGAGGCATAGACCGTGTCATCCTCAATCAATCTTGTATTTCATGATCCCCGAGTAGACTCACTCAAACAAATGAGCTCAATATCTCATATTGACTCATTTGAGCATGGCCATGCGTTTCAGTAGTCCTACTCGATCAAGGGGCTCACAGATATCACTCCCGTAATATGGGAGGGATAGATCCCATCTACATCACTCATATCCCTCCGCATAATTCATTACATACCCAGTGATCGCCTTTATAGTCCACCCTGTTACGGGTGACGTTTGACGATACCAAAGTACATAACTCCTTATGTAGGGAACCGTAGTGACTTCAGGTCTAAAGACTATTCATACCAATAGTCACATGAGAAAGTCTATGACACTCATATGACAATCTATGAAACTTTCTCATAGCGGGTCATTCAGTATACATTCTCTAATGTATACCCATGTGTCAACTTGATATCACATATCCATGACTTGTGAGCTTAAGTCATCAGTTGACCTACATGCTAGTTTCCATGCATCAATATTGTCCCTGAATAATCGATGCTTGACTAGGAATAATTTAGTGTAGTGTTCTCTACATTATCTCACTATCGATTCAACCAATCGATATAATGTAGATAAGAACCTACTACACAAGGACATTATTATACTTAGTCATTCGACACAGAATACAAAGTAAATATAATAACCAAACATGCCTTTATTAATAATAGAATATGATACAAAATGCCCCTAGCCAATCATCACATAATTGGCTCTAGGGCTCCTACTAACAGAGCTGTACTGGCGCAGAGGGTAGATGGAGTGCCACATGTCATTTGCTATGCTTCCAAGACTTTAGATGCTGCTCAGGCCAACTATACCATTACAGAAAAAGAGCTCCTTTCTATTGTTTTTGCTTTGGATAGATTTAGATCATATTTTCTATGTTCTCATGTTATTGTATTTTTGATCATGTAGCCTTGAAGTATCTTCTGAAGAAGCCAGATGCAAAGCCCAGATTGATTAGATGGATGCTTCTACTTAAAGAGTTCGATTTGGAGATTCGAGATAGGAGTGGCAAGGAGAACTTGGTGGCAGATCATTTGAGCAGGATAGAGGGAGATGGACACCTTACCACCATTAATGATGATTTTAGAGATGAGCACCTTTTAGTGATACATGGTGAGTCGCCATGGTATACAGATCTAGTTAACTATTTAGTAGCTAATGTTTTTCCTGCACAATTTACTAAGGCTCAGAAAGATAAATTTAAGAGTGATGCTAAATTTTATGTGTGGGATGATCCTTACTTGTGGAAATTTTGTAGTGATCAAATAATTAGAAGATGCATACCTGATCATGAGTTTCATTCAGTTCCTACACTTTGTCATTCGTCAGCCTGTGGAGGACATTTTGGTCCACAGAGGACTGCTAGGAAAATACAAGAATGTGGATTATACTGGCCTACTTTATTCCATGATGCTTACTTATTTTATAAATGTAGGGATCTATGGGTAAAATATTTAAAATCGCAGTCGAAATAAGATCCCTCGAGCAATCCATGCGAAAGAAAACTCATACAAAGTGATCTACAATTCCTATCTTATAGGAATACCTTTGTCGCGTGCCCTTCGCTTATCCCGCTAGTCCTTTATCATGAGGCTTCCTACTTATACTTAAAGAGTGCCCTTCGCGTGCCCTTCGATTTCTTATAATCTCCCACTTATACTTAAAGACACTGTTGTTCTCCCACTGTCATACATCTGACTCCCATATCCTCCACATGCCTGTCAAAAGCTCTAGATGGAAGAGCCTTAGTGAAAGGATCTGCTAGGATGTCCTCTGATGCAATTTTGGCGACAACCACTTCTCCTCGCTTTACGATTTCTCGTATCAGGTGGTACTTGCGCTCTATGTGTTTACTCGCCTTATGGGCTCGTGGTTCCTTCGAGTTTGCAACTGCACCACTGTTATCACAAAAGGTTGTGATAGATCTGGGCAAACCAGGAATCACATCCAAGTCCATGATGAAGTTTCTGAGCCGTACAGCTTCCTTGGCCCCCTCCAAGGCTGCCACATATTCAGCTTCCATGGTGGAGTGCACCACGCACTTCTACGTGACACTCCTCCAGACAATGGCTCCACCTCCGAAAGTAAACACAAACCCTGAGGTAGACTTACTCTTGTCCCTATCTGACTGGAAATCTGAGTCCGTATAACCCGCGGGGACTAATTGGTCTGCCTGGTAAACCAGCATATAATCCCTAGTCCATCTCAGGTATTTTAATATATGATTTACCGTTGTCCAATGTCCCTGTCCAGGGTTACTCTGATATCTGCTAACCATGCCCACGATAAAACTGATATCAAGTCTCGTGCACAACATAGCATACATGAGGCTTCCTACTACCGAAGCATAAGGAACCGCCTTCATTTCCTCTATCTCCTTTGATGTTTTCGAACACATCTCCTTGGATAGAGGAACTCCATGCCTGAAGGGTAGGAAACCCTTCTTGGAGTTTTCCATGCTAAAACGAGACAAGACTGTGTCAACATATGAAGCTTGGGATAAGCACAACATCCTTTTCTGGCGATCCCTTATGACCTTGATCCCAAGGATATGTCCCGCTTCTCCTAAGTCCTTCATATCAAACTGATTTGATAGCCAGACCCTTACGTCTGATAACAATTTGACATTGTTGTCAATTAACAAAATGTCAACTACGTAAAGTACAAGAAACATCACGACGTTTCCGTCACATCTTTTATACACACATGACTCATCCGGGCTTTGAGTAAATCCATATGACTGGATTACTTCATCAAAGTGGATGTTCCAAGACCTTGAAGCTTGCTTCAATCCATAGATGGATCGATTAAGCTTGCACACTAGATGCTCTTTGCCCTTGGCAATGAAACCTTCTGGTTGCTACATGTAGATGGTCTCCTCAAGACTCCCGTTAAGGAAGGCTGTCTTGACATCCATCTGCTATACCTCATAATCCATATGAGCAACTATAGATAAGAGAATCTGGATTGACTTTAGCATGGCTACTGGCGAAAAGGTCTCCTCATAATCGATACCCTCTTTCTAAGTGTACCCTTTCGCAACAAGCCTTGCTTTGAAGGTCTCAACCTTCCCGTCTGATCCTCTCTTTCACTTGTAGATCCACTTGCATCCAATGACTTTTACACCATTGGGTGGTTCTACTAGCTCCTAGACATGGTTAGAATCCATTGATTCTATCTCGGAGTTCATTTCCCTTTGCCAAGAATCTGCATCCTTGTCTTAGAGGGCCTCGTCTCCCAAAAACATGAACCTCTTAGGCTATCTCACAACCCTCCCACTGCAACGAGGTACTACCTATGTGTCCTGAGTGACACGCGGTGCAGTGGCTTGTGGTGTGTCCTCTTGTACAATTGGTCCTGAAGTCGGAACGTCCCCCTTAACTCTTCAAGCACTAGTCTACTCTTTGGCTTATGACTCATTACATAGTCCTCTTCCAAGAATCTGGCATTTGTGCTAACAATTACCTTCTGATCCTTAGGACTATAGAACAGACCACCCTTTGTTCCTCTAGGATAGCCTACGAATAGACGTACCTCGGTACGAGATTCCAACCAGTATCTCCCTTCAGCACATATGCTGGACTACCCCAAATCCGAACATGTCCTAGACTAGGCTTGCGCCCAGTCCATAGTTCTGTGGGAGTATGAGGGACTGACTTAGATAGAACCAAGTTTAGTATGTACGCTGCCGTTTCCAGAGCGTATCCCAGAACAAATCAGGTAAGTCTGAATCACTCATCATTGTCCTAACCATTTCCATAAGTGTCCTATTCCTCCTTTCTGCAACTCCGTTCTGCTGGGGTGTGCCGGGTGCAATTAGCTGGGACTGAATCCCAGCTTCTGATAGGTAGCTCCTAAACTCTCTAGAGAGGTACTCGCCACCACGATCTGATCGCAGTATCTTGATACTTTTACCTCGATGTTTCTCCACATCATCCTTGAATTCTTTGAACTTATCAAAGCATTCAGACTTGCGGCGCATCAGGAAAATGTACCCATATCTTGAATAATCGTCAATGAAAGTAACGAAATATTCAAAGCCTCCTCTAGCCTGGATTAACATAGGGCCACATACATCAGAATGAATCAGTTCTAGCACATCTTTGGCCCTATACCCCTTAGCCTTGAAAGGCCTCTTGGTCATCTTACCTTCCAAGCAAAACTCACAGGTCGGGAGATCCTTCACCACCAATGAATCTAAGGGCCCATCGGCTATCAACCTCTGAATCCTACTAAGGTTAATATGACCAAGCTTAAGGTGCCAAAGATATGTCTGATTCATCTTAGAAGTCGCCTTTCTCTTATTCAAATTAGATGATGAGCTATTTACTTCAGTGTGTATCGTGGGAGGTTTTGGTTCTAGAGTATACAGATTGCCAACCATTGTACCTGAACAGATAATCTCTCTATTTCTCTTAATAACAACTTTATTATCAAAAGTAACAGAATATCCATCCTTAAACAACTTAGAAACTAAAATTTAATTCTTCTAAATGAAGGTACATAAAGGCAATCTCTCAGAACTAACACTTTATTTCTCTCAAAAGATAAATAAAAGACTCCCACTGCTACTGCTGCTACTCATATAGCATCGCTCATATAGACCACGATTTCTTCATCCGCTAGCCGTCGGGTTCCTGGAACCCCTGCAGAGTATTGCAGACATGGTCAGTGGCTCCTGTATCTACACACCAGGTACCGGTAGATAGCACTGCTAAGCATGTTTCAACGACTAAGGTTGAAGAAATATCTTTGCTTTGACGACTGGGACAGTCCGCCTTCCAGTGCCCAGTTTGCTTGCATGTGAAGCACTTGCCCTTCAGCTTCTTCACACCAGTCCGGGGTCCTTGCGATGCTTCTGCCTTCTTGAACCCTCCTCATTTCTTCTTCTTCCTACCTTTTGGCTCAGAAGAAGAAACCCTTTGAGTTACTAAGGCCTGTGAGTTCTTATGAAAGAGAGCCTCTGCAGCCTGGAGTTCTCCTAGCAGTTCACTCAACGTATAATTCTTCTTGTTCATATTATAGTTGAGGTTGAACTGCTCAAAACTCTTTGGTAGAGACTGGAGTATGATATTGACCTGGGATTCCCTGTTGATTTTAGCTCCCAGTACCTCAATCTCATTGAGATGAGCCATCATCTTTAGGACATGATCCCTAATGGGTGTCCCTTCAACCATAGTGGTTGACATCAGACTCTTCATCGCATTTTGCCTAGCAGCTCGACCTTGGTGTCCGAAGAGGTCTTTGAGGTTCAGCATTATGTCACTAGTAGTGGGCATGGCCTGATGCTGATGTTGCAGCACATTCAACATAGATGCCAGAATGTAGCACCGCGCCATCTCATCTGCCTTCTTCCACTTCTTGTAACACTTCCTCAACTCTTCACCAGAGTCTTCCCTCAACTCTTCAGCATTGAGGACAATGTCTAGGTTCCTCTTCTAGTCAATGTAATTTGGGCCAGTAAGTTTATTGTCCTTAAGAATTGTTGATAGTGGAGTAAAGACCATTATGAAAAACCTGAGAATCACAACATATACTACTTTAGAAATCAAAAATAAATTGATTCCTCAAAATAATTAATTTTCGAAATTCAACCAACACCCCTATACACCGAGAAATTCGCATGCCACGATGGTGTGGAAGTATACGAATCCCTACATTCGTAAGAGGAGGTTTTACCATCGATCTTATTATCTTGTCAACCTAACTTTTTGACAAGTAAGATCAATAGTTGGTATCATTCAGCTCTGCAAAATAATAGCAGTGACTCCGATGGGGAGGATACTATTATTCGCATCTAAGTGTGCACCATTACACGACACTAAGAAAATTATTTCCGATTATGTGTCTTCCGATGGGGAAGTCCATGTAGGACCGGTGCCGTCGATAGAGGGGGGTGAATATCGACTGAGAAATCTTCGCGGTAAATTGTAAACTTTTCATTCTAAACAGAGCGTTAGTAGCAGCGGAAAAACAATAGAAATAACGAATAGAATAAACGACACAGATTGCACGTGGGATTTTTTACTTGGTTCCCGACCCCCCAGGATCAGTACATCCAAGGCCTATGCACGGGAACGCCTGTCCACTGTTGGTCACCTTTTCGAACTTTCCAGAGGTGGAGAAACCCATCTTACAGTGCAATAATTACAAACAAAAGTATATATAATTGAGTGCAGAATAATAAAAGCAAACCAAAACAATTAAGGTCGAAGACTCGGCCGATCTGGACCTTCGAAGTGCCGCGCACTTCCTCCTGTAGCCTCCCGGTCATAGAGACTCGTCTTTAGCGCTTTGTCGTCAGTTAGCATGCTCAGAATGGATCTTGGAAGTTGTGTCCTGAAGCTTGGGGTCGAAGCCCCTTTTATAGGCTTCATTCGGGCGCCTGTGTTGATGGGGACGCCTACACGTGGCCTCTCCTGCACGATCTCTTATCCGTAGGCTCGGTCAGCGCTTATCCATCTCACAGGGGCGCCTGAGCTGATGGGGGCACCCGTATGGTTTCGGGCACCTGAATGAAAGTTTATTCTGCCTTCTTTGTTTGACGCCTGTTCTTCTTCTTTGACTGGGGCACCCCTATTGATGGGGGCGCCTTTTTTCTGGCCTCCTCTTTCCAGCCTTTTGCCTGCTTTGTCTCCACTTTTAGGTATCTACAAGATACATGAAAACAAGCCAAATACACATACAATCTTAACCTTAAGGACTTGGTTCGGACTTCAGATTTCCCCGAAACCCTAGGTCGAACCGACGCAAGTTCCCACCCCCGAGAACGCGCCTTTCACCTACTCCTTTCAGGAGATGGTTGCCACCCAGTCCTTCAGGTGGACTTTTGCTTAGCCTCCGATAGTCTCGGATCTCGAGACATCCGAACCCTGACCCGTCTCTACTTCTGTCCTTAGTCATCGCTCAGTTAAGTTGCTCAATCCCTCGGACCAAGACTTCGTGCCCAAACCCTAAGTCCAGGACTTCAGTGCCCAACCCTCGGCCAGGTCTTCGTGCCCAATTCCTCGAACCAGGTATTCGGTGCCCAACCCTTGGCCAGGACTTCATGCCCAATTTCTCGAACCAGGTCTTAGTGCCCAACCCTCGGTCAGGTCTTAGGTGTCCAGCCCTCGGCCAGGACTTAGTGCCCAATCCATGATTAGGACTTCGTGCCCAATTCTTCGAACCATGACTTATTGCCTAGGTTTACTAGGACTTTCTTTCACTTTGGTACCCTTAGCTCACCCTTCCCTTGTTCAATGTATCACTGACTTAAGTATATTATCCAACATTAAAACACTTAAAGGAGGACATCACTGATGCAACATGCACCAACAGTCCACACGCTCTTCAATAATTTTCTATAGTCTTTTTCGACCTAGTGATCCGCAGAACAAGTCCATCCGATGGGGAGGAAGGCACTTAAAACCGACGCGCAGACTTGTTCGCATCACTTATTGAATTGTAATGGAAGCCGTGGGACCCTTAGGATCCCTCTCCCACTTAGTAATTTATCTCGAGGAATTTTCTTAGCACAATCACACAACCAAGCACACAACCAATAACATGAAAATAAAATAGTGAAAAATCCTAGATTTTTCCATCTTTCGTGGCCCCTTGGTCTCTCATGTGCCTCCAGTCGTGTTGACACTTCGTCCGCTCCTCCCTTCCTTCTGCGCATGCTACCTTGAGGGATCTCCGAGCTGAAATGAAAAGCTAATTATTTACATCATTGATCCTATACTCCACGAAGGAGTGTACATGATATCTAGATCAACTATAAATAAGAAACTCGGCTAAACATGTGTCGTATTTAATTACAAAAATTAAATACCTAGCCTCGTCAACCCTGAGGATTAATTAATTACAAAAATTGCAAAACAATCACACAAACAATATTTTGGCTATGAAGTTGGAATCTCGTGCCTGCAACACAAAGTTAGCCTACACACATCCACGCATCATCAAAATAAAATGTATGAAAATTGCAAAATTAACCAATCCTAAACACACAAAGCCGGAAATCTCAGCTCTGTTACCAATTGCTGGGTATGGCTTAGCGGGTTTCCTAAGCAAATACCTAGTCAATCCGAGAGACCTCTCTACGTCTACGGATTAAAAATTAATCCGAGAGGAGAGCCGTCTCCCATCGACCGTCTAATGTCGTATCGAACGATCCAAATTACAACTTAGCCAATTACCAAAATTGGCCTTGCAATTTGCTCGACCGTTCGATCGCAGAAAAGGCGACGAGTTGATCGCCGACTTTTGTGTTTATGGTCGGGGTCCAGTTAAGAATTTATTCAACATATTTCGAGATCAAAACAATAAATTCTCAAACATAAAATGACGACGCATATGATCATGGCACAAAAATAACATAAGGAAATACAAGGGAGCGTAGGAAAAGATATACCTTTCCGATCACCTCGCGGTCTTCTACCTTATGTCCCTCCCTTTGCGGACGTCGTGTGGGCGATGATCTTCCGTGATCCGAGATCACCAAAATCTCCAACCGAACCCCTTCTCAAAGCTAACCAAAGCCCTAGCCACTAGGGTTTGCGCTGCTGGCCCTCCTCTTCCTCTTCCCTTGCACCGCCGACCGCCGGAGCAGCTCCAAGCCCTCCGACCAACAGCAGACTTAAAGAGGAAGGAGAGGGAGATGAAGAAGGAGAAAATTCTCCTTCTTCTACACCCAAACAGCCCACGCAACCCCCTCTCCCTTTCCTTTGCGCCGCCGCCGCAAGGTGGCCTTGCGCCGCCTTCTCCCAACCGCCAGCCGCCTCTCCACCACCGGTGAGCACCACAAAAGGGAGAGGACACCCTCCCTTATCTCTGTGATCTCCCACCGAAGGTTGGTAGAGAAGGGAAGAAGAACCGAGGAGTCTCTCCTCTTCTTCTTTGTGCGCCGCCGAGCCCTAGGAGAGAAGGAAGAGAGGGAAAGGAGAGGAGAGGATTTTGGGTTTTGGCTCTTGGAATAATTCGCTTTTGGTTTATTGATCTCATAGGGTATTTATAGGGCTAAGGTAGGGACCAAGAGGAGGAGTTGGTCCTTGGCCCATTAATGGATCCAAACCCGATCCATTAATTAAGATCCATTCCACTAAAGGATCGTAATTGAACTTCCTCACCAACCCCCATATTTTCATATGGGCTCAACATATTACGAGTCATCCATCCCCCCGTGTTTAAGATCTCGAATGCCCGTTAATTAATTAAATTACTGACAATTTAAAATAATTAACTTCTGGATCCTTGATTAGTACCACTCAACCTTATCAGCGTGCCGGATCAAATCCACCTGCAGGGTTTAGTACGATGAACCTTTTGAGCTCATCAAGGGGGCATCATCATCCTGACTCACCAGGACATGGATTTTGTCAATAATTATCGGCACATCATATTATTAATATTATCTCCCAACTTACCGGGTCTATTGATCTAACAGAATAGATCTCGCCCATTGGTAATTTAAAGAAATAATAATTAATAATATATGCCCGATATTATTTCGGGATTAAGAGATCGTCCTCCATAATATTGGTAAATCCTTAACACAGATGACGTCGTTCTTCATTCCATGCTATGATACCAACTGAATTGTGGACTCGGATCGTCTCCCTAAGAACAACACAGTGAGAGCATCTCTAGAGCTTTGGGTATTTTTTAAATAACACAGGGGTTCGATTGGTAACATATACCGTAAAATGCTAACAAGAGTAGAAGATTCTAATTGATAGAAAAGAAAAAAAAAAGAAACCAAACATTAATCAGCAAAGAATGCAGTTTCAAGCACCTAATTGCAATCCAACTTCTTCACATGGAGACAAAAAAAATATGAAACTACCAACACTGCACTGGTAATTTGAATTTGGTACCTCTACGTGTAGTTATGGAAGCAAATTTGATTAAAGAAAATGCAAGTGACCTTAGAATGCTCTTTCAACAACTAAATAAATATAAGCACTGATGAAAACACATCCTCAACAACTTACAAACACTTCTTAGATTAATTATCTAGCTACTGCTTATCAAAAACGCTACAAAGAATCTATAACCTCTAAGTAGGAAAGAAGGGAACTCGGTACGTGTTGGTCGCAGTGGGGAACAGCTCAAACTTTGCAACAAAACTGAAAAAAGAAACAGAGCAGTTTTCTTTTTTGTGTTTTTCAGCAAATCATCAAGAGATAAAATTGCTTTGATTTAACAGTTAAAAGGGAAATCGATTGCTACGCTTCAGATAACAAAAACAAAACACAACTATTGAAGATTTAAGAAAACTATTGCCGAACCTAGAGAAACAAAGGAAACTGATATTTCTTAAACAAAGACAACCATGTTTCAGCGAGAATAAAAAAAAACAATTACCGTAAGCTTTCTTAACCAAACCAAAAGATAAAATCTATTGTGCAGAAACTAACTAGAGAGTTGAAACTATTTACTGATCTTCCCAACCAAAATCTACTCCATTGAATGGCTTAGACTTGCGGCACAACAGGTGCTGTGAAACGGAGATAGCGCGAACTGAGTAAGTTAACACTCATCGGCTAGCAAAGAAGTGGACACACCGGCTAACCAGCAAAGCCCAGGGACTGGCGATCTGCACTCGGCTTCCCAGAGCACAGCGAGAAGGTGGAAACGGCGGAGGAGACTAGGGTTTTTTTTTTCTGCGAGAGAAGATGTCCTCTTTTGCGATAGGAAGCTGCTTGTATACCCTCCTCTCTAGCCTTCCTGATGAACGACCACGATTCAATTAATGTGTTGGTGCAGAAAGCACCCAAGTTGAACCTGAGTTTTGATAATGGCAACAGGGCTCAAAAGTTAAGTCTTACTTGTTATCTAACAAGTTACTCTAGTGTGCATGTTAAAAAGTCATAGCGAAGGATTGCTAGGCACTGGCAAAGGAATGCCAGGGTACAAAGCCCTAGCGAAGGACTGCTAGGCACTGGCGAAGGAATGCCAGGGTACAAAGCCCTAGCGAAGGACTGCTAGGCACTGGCAAAGGAATGCCAGGGTACAAAGCCCTAGCGAAGGACTGCTAGGCACCAGGCGAAGGACAGCTTGGGACTGAAGCCCTAGCGAAGGACTGCTAGGCATCGGGCGAAGGACAGCTCGGTATCCAAGACCTGGCAAAGGACCGCTAGGCAAAAGTCCAACCAAAGGAGCGGTTGGCATCAGGTACATTCTCCCGAGAGGAGTAGGTGAGGACGCGTTCCCCGTCGAGAGGGAACAGTAGGCGTCGGTTCGACCTAGGGCTCCATTTTGGAGACCCAAAGTCAGAACCAAGACAGCTAAGGCTGTATAAACTAACACATTATTATTTTATGTTGTTTTGGACTAACCCTGGATGCAGGACCAAAGGAATGAGTGTCTGCAGCTCAGAGAGCCTCAAAAGAGTGAGGCAGTGGCTGAGTAGGGCGCTCGGAGTGTCCCGGGCGCCCCCAAGGTGCATACAAAATAATGTAAGTAAGGAAGGCTTCGAACAGCTGCTGGGCGGGGCGCCCCCGTGCTCCCAGGGGCTGCTGCTCCCGGGCGCCCCCAGCGCTCCGGGCTCCCCCAATAGCAAACCATCGAAGCAGAAGCCAGCGAAGCCAAGGGATAAGGTTTGACCCGGTCAACTCGGGCGCCCCCAGCGTCCCGGGCGCCCTGGTCATGATCTGATCCCGAGTTTGAAGGGATCAGAAGCTGACCAAGACCGAGACGGATCGAGTGACACGTGGGGGGGGGGGCGCCCCCGATGTTCCGGGTGCCCCCAGGGCCTATAAAAGGGCCCTCGACCCCAGGCTTCAGAACATCACATCTTCCAACGCTGTAACGTTCTTCTGCTCCTGCGCTTCGCTCCAGAAACCTTCCAACTCAACACGAAAGCGCCGACGACGTCCCTCTGCTCCGAGAAACATCCCATATAGGACGTCGGTAACGAAGAACTAATTTTTTATTTCCGTTATACTACTACTGTACTAGAACTGTAATCCTTTGTAAGAATCTTTGCGCGATTATAGAATTGCCCTCAGTAAACGGTCAACGACCGTGGGCCTTGGAGTAGGAGTCGACCCAGGCTCCGAACCAAGTAAAATCGATCGTGTCTCTGTGTGATTGTGTTTTCTTAATTTCCGTTGCGTATTTGCTCTAAGTTTTTCCGAAAAACGTTAACGATATTCACCCCCCTCTATCGTCTCTCCCGGGCGCCCCCAATGTAATGCCTATAAAAGGAATCCGAATCCCCTTCTCTTCTCACACCAAAAACTAACTTCCTTCCACCCTTCCTTCCTTACAAGAAGATCAAGAGACCTTGCAAGCTCTCGTCCTCAACCATGCCTCCCCGAGCTGCCCGGTATAATTTTTATTGCATTTAAATTAATTTTTAATTTTAATGCAATACCTTCATACTTCGTTTAAATTCTTTCTCTTAGAAGACGTCGACCAAACCCGGCCAACCCCGGTGCCGAACCAAGTCCCGACCCTAGGTTCCCTACTCTAGAATTATGTAATAAGTTTGCTCAAACTATTTACAAGTCTATTAAGACAAGCTATCTTAATAGACATTTCTTTACCCAATCATGCCTCATAGCCATGAATATTATAAACTTCTATCAGTTAAATAATCTTGTCTTCTGCACTGATACCATTAATGAATCCTTATGTGCAGAATTCTACAATAACATAGTTCGACAAGATAATCTCATGTTTCACACTACTGTTCAAGGGATACCTCTGTCTATCACCCCTACTTTGCTGAACCGATTCCTTGGACTGCGACCCTCCTAGTCCACATTCTGCTGCTATCCACCTAGGAATCCTCCATTTGATCCTCCCTACTCTCACATTACCTTAGACACTATCCACTCCTAGTTCTATAGGGAAGCTAGACTCCCTGCAAATAGACGATTCCAAGCCGTTGACCTTCAGGCACAGGACTATGCCCTGTACAGAGTCCTGGTCCGCTGTATCTTACCACTCTCCACTAGAGATCTTGGGACCATGCGACCCTTTCATGCCTTTCTTCTGTATGCCCTAGTTCATCACCTTGACATTGACATTGGACTACACATGTTTCATACCATTCTGCATGCGTCCAGTGTTACGACCAAGGACGAGTGCGCACTCCATACTGCCACATCATCACCTCTCTCCTTCATCACCACGATCGTGACATTACCGTGGGTGAAATAACCGCTATGACCGACTTTGATGAAATAGGATTTAGGAACTTCTCGTTAGCGGGTCTAGAGGTATCGGCCACCGGGGTTTTGAGTTGGAGACGACAGCAGGCCGGGGCTCCGATTGACTCAGACGAGGAGGTAGACGTGGACGTTGGAGACATAGCGGCAGCAGCCCGAGCACACATAGACGAGCCTCCACCACCGACCCTCGACCAGTGCCTCACACAGATACAGACGGAGATCCACAGTCTCCTGGAGGAGGTCGAGGCCTATCACATAGAGCAGATGGACGCTAGTAGAGCCGATCGAGAAGTGGCTGATGCACGATACATTGAGATGATGGCACGATTCGATTCATGGCAGCCCGGTCCATCTGGTCATCCCGGTCCCTCGTCCTTGATTTGCTTAGTATTGTACCAGTAACTATTTGACTGCCCCTATTCAGTAGGGTTGACCTATGTCTGACCTGTGTGACTGTGTTGAATTTTGAGTACTTGTTCTGTTTGACTAGCTGACCTATGGAAATGAGCACTTGTTTGAATAGCAGTTAGGATTGTGCTCAGTAGAATAGATTAATTCTACTTTTGATTTTCTGCTTTATTTAATTTAAAAAAAAATCAGTTTCTAAAAGAATTTTGAAAAATTGTTGTTTTTAAAATAAGTTTTTTTTAAAACTTTTCCGACTTAGTTTTATTTCAAAACTACCCCCTTTCAAACCGAGGGCTTTTTCGCAAATGGACTTAGCCTAGGCCCTAACCCTAGAAATGCATGCACCTATAGATTTAGAAGCCAACATCTCACAAGCACTTTAGGGTACTTTTGATTGAAAACCTAGAAAGGGTTGAGATGCTTAGGTCTTTGCCTTAATTCAAGATGCTTTAAGTCAGTGCATCTGCAGTAATTGGGGCACTAAATACAACTTACACAGCAATCAAGTTAAGTGTCAAGTTTAGAAAATCTAACTTGAACAGAAACACTTAACTTGACTAACCCTAGCAAAAATTACTGCTTATAACAGTTAGTGAGTAGCTAATTGGGTTAGACAGGTCCCTACAAGAGAAAATCAACTGATTTGGTTTAAGTCTTATCATGAATTGGTTCAGTACAGCAAAATCATGCAAATATTTTTCCTTTATGAAAGTTATTCCCTTTATGCAATTTAATTTCTGCTATATTTATCTGTTTTTGATATATGGCAAAGGGGGAGAGATAAGAAAGGAGAGAATTTAAAATTTTCTATTTAAAATGGTTTTTTTTTGTTTTTTTTTGTCTTTCAAAATTTTTTTTGTTATTTTTGTCTCTCAAAATTTTTTGTTATTTTTGTCTCTCAAAATTTTAAAATCTATCCTTTATTCAAAAAGTACTTAATTAAGCTTTTCAAAAATTCTGTAAGTACTTAAGCTTTTCAAAATTTTACTAAGTACTTAAGCTTTTCAAAATTTTCAAAATTTACTAAGTACTTAAGCTTTTTCAAATTTTCAAAATTTTACTAAGTACTTAAGCTTTTTCAAAATTTTCAAAATTTTACTAAGTACTTAAGCTTTTTCAAATTTTCAAAACTTTACTAAGTACTTAAGCTTTTCAAAACTTTACTAAGTACTTAAGTTCTCAAATTTTCAAAATTTTCCTAAGTACTTAAAACTGAAGTTTTTCAAACTCTAAGTACTTAAAATGTTCAAATTTTACCAAGCACTTTAAAACTTAAGTTTTCAAAACCTTTCAGTACCTTAAACTTAAGGCGTCAAAATTTTCAGTACTCAAAACTTAAGTTTTTCAAAACTCTTCTTAAAGTTCTTTTGACTTAAAATCTATTCTCAAAAACCCCACGAATTTTTGAAAAATCTAGGGGGAGACTCCTTCCAGGGGGTGGGAACAAATGATAATTTTTATGCTTTGATTAAACTTAACTTTTTGAACCAGGGTTGCCATAAATCAAAAAGGGGGAGATTGTTGGTGCAGAAAGCACCCAAGTCGAACCTGGGTTTTGATAATGGCAACAGGGCTCAAAAGTTAAGTCTTACATGTTATCTAACAAGTTACTCTAGTGTGCAGGTTAAAAAGTCCTAGCGAAGGACTGCTAGGCACTGGCAAAGGAATACCAGGGTACAAAGCCCTAGTGAAGGACTGCTAGGCACTGGCGAAGGAATGCCAGGGTACAAAGCCCTAGCGAAGGACTGCTAGGCACTGGCGAAGGAATGCTAGGGTACAAAGCCCTAGCGAAGGACTGCTAGGCACTGGCAAAGGAATGCCAGGGTACAAAGCCCTAGCGAAGGACTGCTAGGCACCAGACGAAGGACAGCTTGGGATTGAAGCCCTAGCGAAGGACTGCTAGGCATCGGGCGAAGGACAGCTCGGTATCCAAGACCTGGCAAAGGACCGCTAGGCAAAAGTCCAACCAAAGGAGCGGTTGGCATCAGGTACATTCTCCCGAGAGGAGTAGGTGAGGACGCGTTCCCCGTCGAGAGGGAACAGTAGGCGTCGGTTCGACCTAGGGCTCCATTTTGGAGACCCAAAGTCAGAACCAAGACAGCTAAGGCTGTATAAACTAACACATTATTATTTTATGTTGTTTTGGACTAACCCTAGATGCAGGACCAATGGAACGAGTGTCTGCAGCTCAGAGAGCCTCAAAGGAGTGAGGCTGTGGCTGAGTAGGGCGCTCGGAGTGTCCCGGGCACCCCCAAGGTGCATACAAAATAATGTAAGTAAGGAAGGCTTCGAACAGCTGCTGGGCGGGGTGCCCCCGTGCTCCCAGGCGCCCCCACTACTCCCGGGCGCCCCCAGCGCTCCGGGCGCCCCCAATAGCAAACCATCGAAGCAGAAGCCAGCGAAGCCAAGGGATAAGGTTTAACCCGGTCAACCCGGGCGCCCCCAGCGTCCCGGGCGCCCTGGTCATGATCTGATCCCGAGTTTGAAGGGATCAGAAGCTGACCGAGATGGAGATGGATCGAGTGACACGTGGGGGGGGGGGGCGCCCCCGACGTTCCGGGCGCCCCCAGGGCCTATAAAAGGGCCCTCGACCCCCAGGCTTCAGAACATCACATCTTCCAACGCTGTAACGTTCTTCTGCTCCTGCGCTTCGCTCCAGAAACTTTCCAACTCGACACGAAAGCGCCGACGACATCCCTCTGCTCCGAGAAACATCCCATATCGGATGTCGGTAACGAAGCACTAATTTTTATTTCCGTTATACTACTACTGTACTAGAACTGTAATCCTTTGTAAGAATCTTTGCGCGATTATAGAATTGCCCTCAGTAAACGGTCAACGACCGTGGGCCTTGGAGTAGGAGTCGACCCGGGCTCTGAACCAAGTAAAATCGATCGTGTCTTTGTGTGATTGTGTTTTCTTAATTTCCGCTGCGTATTTGCTCTAAGTTTTTCCGAAAAACGTTAACGATATTCACCCCCCCTCTATCGTCTCTCTCGATCCAACATAATGTACTCAGCCACGTCCCAATTACCTGCATCCAAAAGAGTTGATTTAATTCAAATCAGTTCATATGGCATTAAATTAAATAACTTCATGCAAACACGTCCAATAACCTAACATGTTCAGATCCTTCAAAATATGCCACATTAAACACCCATTATGCATACAAATATCTATTAGATAAGTATGAAATTCCTATCAAAATGTAAGTTATCAACTCCCCCACACATAATCTTACATGTCTCATGCAATTAAGCTAAAGCCAAAACAAATAACAAATTTATTTCCCCAACTAATGATCTGATGCAAAAGAGATTGTAGAATAAACAGCTACTTAGGATTGCATTACTCAAGCCTCATCACACTGGTGACCCTAGATCCCACCCTGGTTCACGTTGAGTAGTGGTTCCATAGATTTGGGGCAGTCTAAGAACGATGCAACCTCACGACAGGTTAGTAGCTGGCTCTCCTCTGAATATTTGCAGGTGGATTTCACTCAAACTGTTCACAGTGCCCAACTACCATAAGCTTGTTTATTTCCTACTCTTCACCACTATAGAACACAAAAATACATAACTCTGAAGGTCTTTCCAAAATGTACTGAGCTATAGGAAGATTGAGACAGAGAATTAGTTAGTACAAGCAGATGGAATGGAAGTGTATGAATGTTACAATATTACCTTAGACAGTCTCCTTACTTTCTGTGTTGAGTTTGCTCATCATTATCTCCCCTCTGAGTATTTCAATCTCAAAAAATTCCTAGACCCCCAATCACCCCTTTAAATGTGGGGCCTAACAGTAACTATCCTGCTATGAATCAAGAATCTTCCATGGCACACAATGGTATTGTTTATTTTTTTCTTTTTTTCGGTTTTTTTTCACCCTTTTTTTAAAGTTTTTTTAACATTCTTTTTTTTTTCTTCACTATTATTCATCCCGAGAGTTAGGATGAAATCCATTACTATTTTTTTCAACAAAGGTGCCATGTCATTCTCTTGACCAACCTCTTGAAATAAGATAGATCTCTAGACTTGAAAAACAACCACTATCTCTCGGCAACTGCTATTCTTATTGACTACAATTCCCTATTTGGATGATAGCAATGCTTATCTAGGTATTGTATGGCCATTGACCAACAGCAGTGGATACTATGCTATGCAAATTCTTAGAGAATTTAGGAACGCAACCCACTCCTACAATATTCTCATGCTAACTACATATCCCATTTCTTTCTTCATACCTGTACTTACAAATTATTCCTTCAATACTCCCTCTCCCCCACACTTAGTCTTGATCGTCTCGGGCAATATGATAACAATCAATACAGCATAAAGAAGAAAGAAAAACTGTAACATCAAAGAAGGACATATGAATTCAGTATAAAGAAGAAAGAAATTGTAGGATAAATCAATTTCTAGATTCGAAGAAGGAAACAATGCATAAAGGGAAAAACTGCCTTCATCACAGTTATGTTTTTGTATCCATAAGGTTCCAAGAAGGAGCAAAACAAGTTCTAGAGTTGCTGCATGTGATGACAGTTCACACAGAATTGTAGAAATTTGAGGGCTTAAAAATCTCTCTAGGTAATTCATGCATCTTCCTTATTCTGTCCACAACCCATTTCAACATCACCCATTGTAACCAAAGTGATCAATAAGGCCACTAGTGTGTATTCACTTAAAATTTTGCAATCCAACCTAACTGGAATTCCACAATTCCTAAGTATCAGAGAAATTTTTGAGGTGTAAATTTGAATTCGAAATGGAAATTCCTAAGAAATTCTACATGAAGCAATTATTCAATAGAAAGTAAAATGCATATATGAAACTGCTATGTAAAAGAAAAAACAGAAAACAACTTCCCTCAGCTTGGGTAAACTGCGTCAAGTAGATGATGCTCTTCCACTGTCCTTCCCAGCAAGTTTTCTTGGAATAGCTTGAGTCGATGTCCATTAACCTTGAATATTTTCCCAGAAACTGTGTCCTGTAATTCTGCAACACCATAGGGGCAAACATAAAAAACAACATACGGTCCTTCCCATCTTGATCTCAACTTACCTGGCATCCATTTGAGTCTAGAATTATACACCAAGACCTTATCTCGAACCTTAAAATCCTTCGGCAGAATGTGTCTATCATGAAATGCTTTTGTTTTTTCCTTATATATGCGAGAACTCTCATATGCTTCCAGCCTCATTTCTTCCAATTCTTGTAGCTGTAATTTCCTTTCAGACCCAGCTTCTTGCAAGTTCATGTTGCAAGCTTTCACTGCCCAAAATGCCTTATGTTCTATTTCCACCGGTAAATGGCAGGCCTTCCCAAAAACTATGCGAAAAGGGGACATTCCAATTGGTGATTTAAAAGCACTTCTATAGGCCCATAGTGCGTCGTCTAACCTTTTGCTCCAGTCTTTCCGATTGGGGTTCATTGTTTTTTCGAGTATTAATTTGACTTCCCTGTTTGAAACTTCAGCCTAACCATTTGTTTGAGGGTAGTAGGAGGTGGATACTTTATGTGATACTCCATATCTTGCAAAAAGTGCCTTGATATGTTTGTTACCAAAGTGGGAGCCCTGATCACTTATAATGGCTAGTGGCACACCGAATCTGCAGAATATGTTAGCTCTAACAAAATTCACAACAGTTGAAGAGTCATTAGTTTTAGTAGGAATTGCTTCTATCCATTTAGAAACGTAATCGACAGCCAACAGTATGTTAGTATTATGAGAGAAGTGTCCTAAGGCAATCGCCTTATGATTGTAATCATTTACTTTAATAAAAGAATATTCACCATTTGAGTATACATGTTCATGTATTTGATTGAGATCTTAAACTCATTTACTGAATGTCCGCAATACAATTCACAGCATGAGAGAATTTGTGATGAATTCACAACTAGTGATTATCTCTACATGTGCAATTGTGAAGTATTGAAATTGTCCCTAGTCGATGAATTGATAAATATGGACACTGTCAATTCTGTTGAGACTAGCATGGGTTATTCTCTAATCAGCTGATTCTCACTGGCTGGTGACATTGGGATGTCCGGAGATAAACATGGATGCTAGTTAAGGGAACTAGTTCATTGGAGTGACTAGCTGTAAAACTTCATATGATAATCTACATATAGAAATGCAATGAATGTTATTACTGCAGCTTAAGTGCGATGTTCCTTTAACTTGCGGTGTTCAAGTCATCTTGGTCACGGAGACTTATACTTTGACATCTTAAGCAAGCATCTCTAAGGAGGTGTGGACCCAGGATGGTTGGGTATAAGCCGAAGTGCCCGAAGATGTTTGAACATCCTACAAAGGATTCACCACTCCTTGTGAGGAGATATATACCCAAGGCCTATCGTCGGATTGTTACTCGAAGCCTCTGGCCAGAGCACAACATGTTCCGAGTATGAATCCTCTAGGAAACATGAGAGTAATTAGAATCTGTTGGACGAGAAAGACATTTCTTGGGCTAGGTGTGACGTAGTCAGCCTAGTGGGGACTGACACACATAGACCGTGTCCTGAACCAAGTGGGTATAAGATGGTGAAGGGAATGGGGCACAACTCATTATAGCTGCTGAAGGGTTTCAGAATTATTTCTGAGGTCAACCGTTGATCATTCGATTAATTGGGGATCATGATGTACTACTAGGTGCCACTCATGATCGTTCTATAATTGGTTAACTATAGACGGCCAACATAAATCGAAAGCCTATTTAGTCACACGTACTACGAGTAATCTGAGGGATTTAAAACGAGTTGAAAATTGGATTTTTCGATCAAGAGAAATAAGTCGAATCTGAATTTATCAGAGGCGCACCGGAAGCTTAAAATGGCTAAGTCATTTGAAGGCTTATTGGACGAATTAAATGAGTTTAATTCACAAGGAGACGGCTTGGTTTGGCCGGCCAAAGAGGGTCCCCACCCTCTTTGGTTTGGCCGGCCACAATGACGAGGGAAACCAAATTATTTGGTTTAAATTATAAAATAAATCAAACGCGATTTGTTTTATAAAATTATGGATAAAGAAATTTATATAAAGGAATTTATATAAAGGAATTTATATAAAGAAATTTATATAAAGAGATTTATTTTCATGGAAAATAAAAAAACCTTGGATTGATTTATTTTATTTTATAAAATCAATTATGAATTGATTTTTCCATGATAAGAAAAATTTATATAATAAATTTTTCTTGTCAAAATTTATTCCATAATAAAAGGGGAGATGTGTTTGTTTTATTATAAATTTAGTTATAATAAAACTTGGCATAACAGAATAATTCATAAGAAAATTTATAAGATAAATTTCTTATGAAAATTTATTCCGTTAGAAGGGAGACTTGGCGAAGGAGAGGCTACTATATAAAGGAACCAAGGCAAGGCTTGAATTCCAATCAAGAGATTAAGAAGCAAACCCTCTCTCTCTCCTTCTCTCCCTCTACCTCCTCTAGGGCCGGCGCCCTCTACCTCCTCTAGGGCCGGCACCCTCTCCCTCCTCTAGGGCCGACGCCCCTTCTAGTTGCCGTGAGCCACATCCACCAAGAAGCTGCCGAAGAAGTAGAAGAAGCGGGTCGCAACTCCTTCCTTCCCCGGAATCTTGATTCCGTTACTTGGTGGTTAGTTTTCATCTCTCTCTTGATATTCTTGTCGTGCCTTTGGAGAATCTAGTAGTTCTTGTCGGCACGAAACTCGTGGCTTTGCGAAGTCATCCCGAAGAGAACTTGGCGTGGACGTGAATAGAGGCGGAGCTTCCAAGGGACGCTACGGTTGGATCTCGTCCCTTTCTACGAGTTACGCGAGGTATTAAGTAAATTAGTTTACTTTCTGTAAAATTTTAAATGTATGATCATGTCTCCACAACTTAAGGTTACATGCTAGATACGTGGTTAAAATAATTCAAGAAATTATTTATGCTAAACCTTCCGCTGCACGTAATTAAATTTTAAAATTACGAACCCGTATCCATGTCAACATGCACCCGGTCCCAACACAGTATATACATAAAACCAAATGAGTTTGGCAAAGGCCCCATGAAGTCAATCTCCCAAACATCAAAGTCCTCACAAAACAAAATTTGTTGTTGTGGCATCTCATTTCTCTTCCCTATGGTTCCTACCCATTGACAACGCTAGCAGGTTTTCACCACTCTAGACGCATCTCTAAAAAGTGTAGGCCAATAAAGCCCCGCATCTAGCACCTTCCTAGATGTTCGTTGGGGTCCAAAATGCCCTCCACATGCTAGAGAATGACAAAAAGATAACACTGATTTAAACTCGTTATCAGGAACACACCTTCTAACTACTTGATCGCTACAAAATCTCCACATGTAGGGGTCATCCCAAACATAATATTTGGCATCACTTTTCAATTTATCACGCTGTTGCTTAGAAAAATCTCTAGGAAAAACATTCGCCACAAGGTAATTGACTAAATCAGCGTACCACGACATCTTACCTTGCAGCTGTAGCAGCTGCCCCTCTGGAAATTCATCATGGATTGGTGTTGAGTCCACTTTTCTTCCAATTCTACTGAGATGATCAGCTACGAGATGCTCCTTCCCTTTCCTATCTCTGATCTACACATTGAATTCTTGTAAAAGGAGCATCCAGCGGATTAGCCTGGGCTTTGCATCAGCTTTCTTCACAAGGTATCTAATGGCTGCATGATCAGTGAAAACAGTTACTTGAGAACACAATAAGTAGGATCGAAATTTATATAATGCAAAGACAATAGCTAAAAATTCTTTTTCTGTTGTTGTGTATCTGATTTGTGCTGCATCTAGTGTTTTTGAAGCGTAGGAGATCACATGCGGCAGCCCATCAGATCTCTGCCCTAGGACTGCCCCTACTGCATAATTTGATGCGTCGCACATCAGTTCAAATGGGTAATTCTAGTCAGGTGGCACTATAATCAGGGTTGTTGTGAGGATGTTTTGAGTTTGTTAAATGCCTCCTTGCACTCCTCAGTAAACTCAAATTCCACATCCTTCTGTAGAAGTCTAGAAAGGCGTAAGGCAATTTTACTAAAATCTTTAATGAATCAACGATAGAATCCCGCGTGCCCAATGAAAGCCCAGACATCTCGAACACATAACGGATAATTCAAGGAAGTTATAGTATCCAATTTAGCCGGGTCTACCTCAATTCCCCTCTTAGAAATAACATGACCTAGGACTATCCCCTGATTAACCATAAAATGACATTTTTCAAAGTTAAGCACCAAATTGGTTTCAACACATCTATTTAAAACAGAAGAAAGGCTATCTAAGCATTCGTCAAATGATGAACCAAAAATTGTAAAGTCATCCATAAATATTTCCATGCAATGTTCAAGTAAATCTGAGAAAATACTTACCATGCACCTCTGAAAAGTACCTGGAGCATTGCACAAACCAAATGGCATTCGGCGGTAAGCGAAAGTTCCAAAAGGACAGGTGAACGTTGTTTTTTCTTGATCTTCTAAAGCTATTGGTATATGAAAATACCCCGTAAATCCATCCAAAAAATAGTAATGCAATTTTCCAGCTAGTCTTTCCAACATCTGGTCAATAAAAGGCAAGGGGAAATAATCCTTCCTTGTTGCTTGGTTCAATTTGCTATAGTCGACACAAACCCTCCATGAGCTTGGTAATCTTGTGGGTATCAACTTATGTTCCTTATTACTAATCATTGTGACACTGGATTTCATGGGTACCACATGCACGGGGCTAACCCATTGACTGTCTGAGATGGGATATATGATTCCAGCTTTCAAAAGTTTCACTATCTCATTCTTCACCACTTCACCAATTAGTGGATTAAGCGTTCGCTGCGGTTGTCTAATTGGTTTTGCATTGTCTTCCAGAAATATCCGGTGGGTACATATAGAGGAATCAATTCCAGGAATGTCTTCAATGCTCCAACCTATAGCTGCTCGATGTTGCCGCAAGAGATTCAACAATTTACGCTCCTATTCCAGCTCTAAATCATTAGCTATAATCACCGGTAGCTGCTGGTTTCCCTCTAAATAAGCGTATTTCAAATGTTTGGGTAGTATTTTCTGCTCCACTGGTGACTTTGCTGAGGGAAACTGCTTTTCCGAACCTAAATTTGTCCCCTTTCCTTGTATTATAAGCTGATCTTCATCCAAGATTCTGTTGCTACTGGAGAAATCTCTGCTCCTACTGTCCTTTCCTTCATCCTCCTCGTCACTATCTTCCGAATGAGCTGGCATGTCGAAGTAATCATAGAAATCATCCTGTTCTGAGGACAACCCCTCAATTTGTTGCAAACAAGATTCATCAACGATATCAATGCCAAGCAAACAATGATTTTCAGCTGGGTACTTCATTGCGTCTATGATGTTAAACTCCACCAAGGTGTCACCGAATTCCATAGAGAGTGTCCCTGCGTGGACATCAATCTTTGTCCTGGCTGTTTTAAGAAACGGTCTCCCTAAAATAAGCGTAGTTGGATTTGAAGAAGTCTCACCTTCCATGTCCAATATATAAAAATCTGCTGGAAAAATTAAATCCCTGACCTTAACCAAAATGTCTTCAACTACTCCGGTTGGATGTACCAAACTGCGGTTAGCTAACTGTATTATCACTTCTGTGGGTTGTAAAGGTCCTATCCCAAGTGCTTGGTAGATCGATTTTGGTATTACATTAATTGAAGCTCCAAGATCTAACATTGCATTCTCTAAATTCATATCTCCCACTACACATGGTATAGTAAAAACTCCCGGATCTGTGCACTTCTCGGGTAGTGGTTGAATAAGAGTGGACACATTCTTTCCCACACTTACTAATTCATTCCCCTTCAATCTCTTTTTATGGATGCATAAATCCTTCAAGAATTTGGTGTATTTCGGTATGTGTTTGATGACTTTAAGCAAGGGGATATTCACCTCTACTTTGCTGAAAATATCCATAAGTTCCTGGTGCTCTTGAGCTTTCTCTCCTTCTGAATCCTTCCTTGTATTAATTATTTTCTGAGGAAAGGGCAGAGGTGCTAACTCTTCTGAACTTGGCTGTGGTTTCAGAAGTTTTCCTCATGGTTTTGAGCTGGTTGTTCTACAACTGGTACTGAATTTGAAGGGATTGGTTCAGCAATAGATCTGCCACTCCGCAGTGTTATGGCGCTGACATTCCCTCTCGGATTTGGATCTGTTTGAGAAGGTAACTGTCGTGGCACTTGTACTGTTGATTGGTTATTAGCAGGTATAACATGCCCGTACTGGCGTTCACAACTGGGCTGCGGTGGTGGTGACATTTGTTGTTGCATAACCCCATTTTGTTGTTGTTGCTGCTGCTGTTGAATCTGCTGTTGCATCATCATTTGTTGCTGCTGCAATTGGTGTAATTGATATTGCATTTGCTGCTGCATCTGATGTTGCTGTAGCATCATCTCTTCCAACCTTGATGTTGATGCTTCTGCTTTAGGTTGCTGCTGCTGTTGCCATGGAGCAGTCCCCTGATTGGAACTTGCAAATGGTACTGGTGGTTTCTGAAAAGCTGGAGGTAGACAGTATGATGGCTGCTGCTGCTGTTGTTCTACATTCCCATACCTCAGGTTTGGGTGGTCTCTCCATCCTGGGTTATATGTAGATGACATGGGGTCATAAAGGGGCTTGTATCCCTGTTGTTGCTTATGAAAAAACTGCTGCTTGGATTGATAGGCATTTGCCACTACCACTTGATCCCCTGGTTCAAACTCCCCTCCGGCTGGAGAACAGGGCATGCATCAGTTGGATGGGACAAGCTGGAACATAACCCATATATATTCTCTACACGCATAGGTTGACCCCATGGCTGTTGTTGTTGCTGTCCATGAGCTAACGCCCTGATTGCATTGGTCATCTCTTTCCGAAGGCTATTTTTTATTTCTTCCACATCAATGCTCGGTGCCGGAACTGCATTAGCTGTTCTAGTCATTATTTGTCGGCTCCCAAATTGTTGTGCATTTGCTGCCATAATTGAAATAAGCTCTCGTGCATCAGAAGGTGTCTTATTCACTAATGCTCCTCCACTAGCTGCGTCAATCATACATCTATCCATTGGTAATAAACCTTCGTAAAAATATTGAATTAATAAATGATCGTTGATCTGATGATGAGGGCAGCTAGCACATAACTTCTCAAACCTCTCCCAATACTCATACAATGTTTCTCCTGAGAGCTGTTGAGGCCGGAAAGTATTTTTCCAAAAATGCTCTCTTCATCTCAACCCAGCAGGTTATTGACCCCATTGGCCTAGAATACAGCCAGTCCTTTGCTGCTCCCTACAGAGAAAACAGAAAAGCCCTCAAGTAGATATCCTCAACCTCAATTCCGTGTGGCTTCAAGGTGGAGCAAACTACATGGAACTCCTGCAGATGTCTGGAAGGGTCTTCTCCAGCCACTTCATTAAATTTTGGCAGTAAGTGAATGAGTCTTGAATGCAGTTCAAAATCCACATTCAATTCTGGGTATTGCATACACAAAGGATGGTAAGCTATGTCTAGCGCAACTAATTCTCGAAGTGTTGGGGTTTTCTCCATTCTGTTCCCTTCTTGCTGAAAAGTTTCAATGGAGTACGCAGGGGCGCCTCTCTATAATCTCTGACGTTCGTGGAATGTTTTATCTATTTCTGGATCAGATTCCAATATATTACTGCAAGTCGATCTAGTCATGCGTTGCCCTGCACTCTATCACAGATTTAAAAGCATTCAAAGTTGACATATAATTATTGCTACTCTATAGATTACTAACACTGTTATTGTTTCCCGGCAACGGTGCAAAAAATTGGTAAATCCTTAACACAGATGACGTCGTTCTTCATTCCATGCTATGATACCAACTTAATAAATGACCCCACTTAAGTTTTAGAACTGAATTGTGGACTCGGATCGTCTACCTAAGAACAACACAGTGAGAGCATCTCTAGAGTTTTGGTTTTTTTTAAATAACACAGGGGTTCGATTGGTAACATATACCGTAAAATGCTAACAAGAGTAGAAGATTCTAATTGACAGAAAAGAAAAAAAAAGAAAACCAAACATTAATCAGCAAAGAATGTAGTTTCAAGCGCCTAATTGCAATCCAACTTCTTCACATGGAGACAAAAAAAAATGAAACTAGCAACACTGTACTGGTAATTTGAATTTGGTACCTCTACGTGTAGTTATGGAAGCAAATTTAATTCAAGAAAATGCAAGTGACCTTAGAATGCTCTTTCAACAACTAAATAAATATAAGCACTGATGAAAACACATCCTCAACAACTTACAAGCACATCTCAGATTAATTATCTAGCTACTGCTTATCAAAAACGCTATAAAGAATCTATAACCTCTAAGCAGGAAAGAAGGGAACTCGGTACGTGTTGGTCGCAGTGGGGAACAGCTCTAACTTTGCAACAAAACTGAAAAAAGACACAGAGCAGTTTTCTTTTTTGTGTTTTTCAGCAAATCATTATGAGATAAAACTGCTTTGATTTAACAGTTAAAAGGGAAATCGATTGCTACGCTTCAGATAACAAAAACAAAACACAACTGTTGAAGATTTAAGAAAACTATTACCGAACCTAGACAAACAAAGGAAACTGATATTTCTTAAACAAAGACAACCATGTTTCAGCGAGAATAAAAAAACAATTACCGTAAGCTTTCTTAACCAAACCAAAAGATAAAATCTATTGTGCAGAAACTAACTAGAGAGTTGAAACTATTTACTGATCTTCCCAACCAAAATCTACTCCATTGAGTGGCTTGGACTTGCGGCACAACAGGTGCTGTGAAATGGAGATAGCGCAAACTGAGTAAGTTAACACTCGCCGGCTAGCAAAGAAGTGGACACACCGACTGACCAGCAAAGGCCAGGGACTGGCGATCTGCACTCGGCTTCCCAGAGCACAGCGAGAAGGTGGAAACGGCGGAGGAGACTAGGGTTTTTTTTCTGCGAGAGAAGATGTCCTCTTTTGCGATAGGAAGCTGCTTGTATACCCTCCTCTCCAGCCTTCCTGATGAACGACCACGATTCAATTAATGTACTCAGCCACGTCCCAATTACCTCCATCCAAAAGAGTTGATTTAATTCAAATCAGTTCATATGGCATTAAATTAAATAACTTCATGCAAACACGTCCAATAACCTAACATGTTCAGATCCTTCAAAATATGCTACATTAAACACCCATTAAGCACACAAATATCTATTAGATAAGTATGAAATTCCTATCAAAATGTAATTTAATGAAATAATAATTAATAATATATGCCCGATATTATTTCAGGATTAAGAGATCATCCTCCATAATATCACTTGAGGTCCTATCCAATTATCTAGTCAGTACAAATTGGATAACCTCGGATTTTGGTCCTGTTCAATGCACTCATAGCACACTAGTGTAGTTCTATAGTCAAGATCAACCACACCTAACTACACTACAACCATCCCGATGGGTTGTCCAATTCCATCTAGGCTGTGAGCCTCTATTTATGCTAAGTAAGGAACTGATAACATGATCTTCCATGTGACACCACACACCATGTTATCTACAATGCAAAGCAATGGGACTTCGTGTATGTACTATTATAAACAAACACCCAGTGTAGTCATGAATCTCTTTTCATAATAAAGATGTTCATATAATAAAAGTCGTGTCTTTCAGTATACACATCTTACACCTCAGGCTTCTTCCATTACCAGTGATAAAACATCCAAAGTTGATGAACTCTTTGGACATCATGATCGGGCCGCTAGGCAAGAAGTCATGAAGAACTTGACAATGACCATCATGATTGAGGGTATGCCCGTGAGGGAACATGTTCTCAAAATGATGGCTTGGCTGAAAGGCATGGAAATCCTTGGAGAACAAATCGATGGGGAAACCCAGGTCGATTTCATCCTCCAATCTCTACCAAAGCGTTTTGAGAATTGTTTCGCCTAAGGTACAATATGGACAAACTTTCATATTCGTGAACTGAACTTCTGACAGATCTTGAGGCGGCTGAGGCATTTTCTCTTCAGAGTTCACAGACTTTCATTGCTCAAGATGTTTCTACTTCTAAACCGAAAGGAAAGAAGAAGAAGAAATATGCTGGGGCAAAGAAAGTAGCAGGATTACAGGGACTTCAGAGTTGCATCAAGAAGCCGAAAGGTAAGTGCTACGTGTGCAAGCAGTCTGGATATTAGAAGGTGGACTGTCCCCGCCATCAGAGTAATAATTCAAGTATACTTTTCACTTTTGTTGTTGTAACATGTTTAGTGGTGATATCTACCGGTACCTGGTTTGTAGATATGGATACCACTAATCATGTCTGCATCATTTTGTAGGGATTCTAGGAAACCCGACGACTAGCTAAGGAGGAGATTACCATCTACAAGGGATAGGCTACAGGGATGACTTTTGGAGTGGGAGTTATTCAATTATGTGTTTTAGATACGTTGATAAAGTTTTGGTTTTATAGAGATTGCTTTTATGTACTTAAATTTTTTGGAAAGAATTTTTGTTCAGTTTCTGGAATAAGATATTCTATTGCTTTTATTGTTAAAAGTGGAATAGAAGGATTATCTATTAAAATACATAGATAGGCAATTGGTTCATTTTAAAACCAAAAAGCTCCCATGATGTAATTAGATGTTTAATATCTTATCATCTATCCAAAGTAAGAGAAAGGTTCCTTCCGAGATGAACCAAACATATCTTTAGGCTCTAAGGCTTGGTCTTATTAGCCTTTAGTAGGATTCAAAGGTTGATAGCCAATGGGCCCTTGGATTCATTGGTGGTAGAAGACTAGACTTCCTTAAAATCTTTGAATCTTACTAGGAAGGTAAGAAGACCAAGAGACTTTTCTAAGCCAAGGGGCATAGAGCCAAAGGAATGTAGGAATTGGTTCAACCTGATAAGTATAGGCCCTTACTCTATCTAGAATGAAGGTAACCTTGAATACTTCATTTATTTTATAAACAATTATTCAAAAGACAAAGTACATTTACTTGATGTACCGCAAGACTAAATACCTTGATGAGATCAAAGAATTCAAGTCTGATGCGGAGAAACATCAGAGTAAAAGTATGGCGACATTACGATTAGATCGTAGTGGCAAGTACCTCTTAGCATAGTAGTAGGACTCACTTATCAGAGATTGGGAATCAATCCCAATTCACTGCACCCGGTGTGCCCCAATAGAATGGTGCGACATTAAGAAGGAAAAAGGTCTCTTAAGGTAATGGTTAGGATAATGATAAGCTACTCTGAGATTATCCAGCTTTGTTCAGGGGATATGCTCTGGATACAACAGTATATGTGCTTCATACTACCTAGGTCAGTAGTCTCTAAACCCATAGAAATGTAGACTAAGCGAAAGCCTAGTCTAAGACATGTTCAGATTTGGGTAGCTCAGCACATGTGCTGAAGAGAGATACTGATATGATGGAATCTAGTGTACCTGTTCGTACACTATCCTAATGGAACATAAGGTCGTTTAATAATCCTAAGGATCAGAGGATATTCATTAGTACGAATGTCTGATTCTGAGAAAAAGGACTATGTAATAAACTACATACCCATGCGTAGAATTATTATTGAGTAACGTAGAAGGGGGCATTCCGACCTTAGTACCAACTGTACAAGAGGGAATACCATGAGTCACTGTACCTTGTGTCACAGAAGATACACAAAGGATACCTTATCATAGTGGGAGGGTTGTTAGACAACCTAAACGTTTCATGTTCTTGGAGAGTCTTTGGACTGGGTCCTTGGTGAACATGAACCGGATCCCTGGATCTATAACTAGGATCATCCGCTTTGAAGAGATAAATCCAGTAATTTAGATTTGTTCAAAGGACGGATGAGATTGTGTATATAAGTACTATGACGGAAATGATGTGGTATTCTTGTGCTATACGTAGATAATAATTTGTTGATTGGCATCAATAACAAAATACTATCAGACGTAAGGGTATGGTTATCCAAACTATTATGAAGGACTTGGGAGTAGTAAGACACATCCTTGGGGATCAAAGATCTAAGAGATCTCCAGAGAAGGATTATGTGCTTATCCCAAGCTTCATACAAGAACTGTCCTAACTCGTTTTAGCATGGAAACCTCCAAGAAAGGTTTTGTACTTTTCAGATGTGGGGCTACTCTATCTAAGGAGATATGTTTAGATTATCAAATGAGATAGAGCAGGAAATGACAGTTCCCTTAGCATTGGCTATAGGAAGCCTCGTGTATGCCAAAAACGAGACCAGATATTTGTTGTGCCATGGGCATAGTTAACAGATATCGGAGTAGCCCAGGTCAAGGAAATTGGGCTGCGGTAAAAGCGTATATTAGTGCCTAAGAAGGACTAAGGATTGTATGCTGGTATACCAGGCATACCAATCTCCTGTGGGTTATATGGATACATAATTCCAATCAAGATAGGAGCAAATATAAGTATTCCTCGGGGTTTTGTATTTACATTAGGAGGTGGAACCATTGTATGGGAGAGTGTCGCGTAGTGGTTGCGTGATGGACTCAACCATGGAAGCTGGATGGATGACAGTCTTTGAGATAGCCAATAGAGCTTCATGGTTCAGGAACCTTAAAATTAATTATCGGGCATTCGATATCTTAAATACGGGGAGATGGACGACTCATAATAGGTGGAGCCCATTGATGGACCGAACTAGGTGTCACGAATGTGGGTCTCAAAATTTAGATATGTGTAAGCTGGAAACCCTTTTTGCTAGCAAAGAACAAAATGTAGTAAAGGGCCACAGGTCGTATTTTTCCTTGGGCTAGTGGAGGTTGTTTGATTCAAGCTCGAGTTTATGTGTCGTCGAATATTTTTGGGTTTCAAATAAGATTTGGGTTTGGTTTCAATTAGAAATGAAAACGCAATGAAAAGAAATAAACTTAACTAAGCAAACTTAAACTAGGTATGACAATTAAGGACTCAACCAATGAGGAAATTAACTCTAACCAATGCAAATCGAATTTTGGAAAACAATTCTTATATCAAATGCAAACCAAATGCTAAACAATTGAATCAACACAGTAGCTGAATTTTCAATTGAAACTAATTCAAAACCTTAAATCTCACTGCAATAATGGAATCCAAACTTGATACAACTTGATATGCAAAAGAAAGAAGACTGCCTTACTAGAAAAAGATTGATGTGCTGAAACTGATACTAAATGCAGGAAATATAAACTACTAATTCTGAAATGAAAACTGATCGATTCTCCTTGTAAGACAAAGATATTAGTAAAATGCTATGCATGAATGAGTGAAGAAAATCAGAAATGGAAGCAGAATTTCAGAAATGCAGGGAGGAAATTCAGAAATGAAAACAACAACCTAATGCAGAACAATAGAGCAGATTTGGAATCGAGTGCACAATTCTAACTTTAGAAGGTATTCAAAAGAACTAATGCTTCATTGGTACCACTTCAGAATTGATGAGCCGAAACATTACAGCATTAAACTGCTACTGCCGAATGCAGAATTCAAATGCAGGGATGTAGAAACAACTCAAATACAGATCAAGCAAATCAAGCTGAGACTAAGTGCTCAAAGCTAGTGTTCAAATTTGATTCAGAAGATCTAAGCTCACTAATATAAAGTTCAGAAACACTAAACTGAAAGTTGGCATGCAAACTAGACTGATACACAACAATGCTAAGCAAAAATTGCAGAAATAAAACTAATGCGAAGCAAACTAAAATTAATTGCAATTGCTCACTAACAAACAACATATCTAATAAGAAGATTGAATTGTAACACTACTTAAGGCAGAACCGATTCAGACAAACTAAGTTTACTGAAACAAAAGTCAAAAACTGAAAATGAATTGCAGACTTCGAAATTACAGCTAATAAATTGAAAATTCACTAAGTAAACTAAGCCTCGATCCCTTCCTTAGCTTAAATTCTTCTTGCCATCACACAAGAGTGAGCCTCGAACCCGTAAGCTTCACAAATGGCTGACAATCTGTCTCTGCGAATCAAATCAAGCTCAACCTCTGCTCAAATCTGAAAACTCATTCGATCTCCTCAATCCAGCTGTGTTCGATTGCGCTGATGGCTTGGGGATGATCCGAGCACTCTAGGGAACCCCTCCAGATAGCTCAGATGGATGGAAATGGTGCACAACCGAGACTGAAGAAAGCAAATGGCAGAGCTGACAAAACCTCACTCAGCTCTGTTTCTTGGGCAAATTGGAGCTGGAATCTTCACGGAGACTTCATTCCGATGATCTAGAACCTGATCCAATGAAGAAATCGAGTGGTCGCGCCCTTAGATGAAGAAAACTTGAAGAAGAACACGAAGAAGAATCAAAAATGAAGAAGACAGCGGCGAAGACCCAACACTGTGACCTGGGGAGAATTTTGGTTTAAATAGTTTGAATCGGACGGCTCAGATTGTTCAGGACAGATCCAACGGTTGATCTTTATCCGATCTGAACCAAACTTTTCAGATGTTGATCAAGGGTTAGGATCTGCCTCCCAGTAGTTCGGATCTTCCAGATTTGCAACGGATTGCTCAAATCGACCTGATCATTAAATGGACGATCTAGATCCCTCTGATCTTGATCCAAGTGCTTGATTAAACCTTCAGATCTTGATCCAAGTGCTTGATTAACCTTAACCCCAGCTCGGATTCACCAGATCAGTGGCGGATGGTCCAGATCATCCCTTTTCTTGAATGGATGGTTTAGATCCCTCTTGAGCTTGATCCAACGGTTAAATCTTCTCTGATTTACCCCTAAACTTCCAAATCTCATTATGAAGGTCAGATCTACCTTTCCTCAGTTGGGATCCATCTGATTTGTGCTGGATGATCCAGATCTGCTTATCTTCTGAATGGACGGCTTACAGTTCTCCAGAGCTTGGTCGCCTTGATCTGAGCCTGATCCTAACCAATCTTGACCTCGGTCCATGATCCTTTCAAAACCTACAAACATAGATTCACAATTAAGTTCCAAAATCTTTCAAATGTATAAAGATTTGCAATAAAACCCAAAATAAAACTAATCTATAGAACCGAGGGTAAATTCAAGGTTAAGCATGCAAAATATGGTTCAATCATGGATTTTAGAGTCTGAAATAGTCAACAAAATAGTACTTATCAACTCCCCCACACTTAAACTTGAGCGTCTTGCGAAAACTACTAAATATGTATCCCCTAGATTTTCTCAAGCATAATTAGAAGTAAGTGAAAAGAATTACCTAAGGTTGTTAATTCTCAAAAATCTAAGCTCTATGGATTAGTATCTCGTCCTTAAATCAACAACTTAGCCTTTTCATCTTTCATGATTCATTGAGATGAATTTAACTCACTAACCTTTCAAAGGAAATTTTATGGTGGCTCTCTTCCTAAGTTCTAAGTACATTACGAAAATGGAGCTCACTCAAATACACATGCTTTTTGGCACTACCATAGGCTTGCTTGTTATTTACTCTCCACCATTATTCATGATTAGGATCCACATCTACAAAAACAAGTGAAAGACATAGAAAATGGTAAGAATGAAGTGAAAGCCAAGAAAATAGAAAAATTGATGAAGTGGGAGATTTGGTTGCTCGAGAATATTTCCAATGCACTTTGCCCTCTTTACAGTCCTCTAGTGAAGTAAAAAGTGTGGTAGAGTAAGAATTTTGCATTGCCCTTGATTCGGATGAAGAAAACTTCCTTGACTTCATTGTGCCAATTTCCCATTTGCGTGCCATCCTTGCTTCCTTCTCTTTTCTCCTCATCATTTTTTCCTTTTTCTTTCTCTCTAGTAAAGTCAGAATGTATTGGGAATAAAGCTCTGATTTGGATGAGATTATCTTCACTGATTTGCCAACACTTCAATTGTGTGCCACTTGTTTCTTTGTTTCCTTGTTTTTTTTCAAACTGTTTTATCTTCTTTTTTTTCTGCTCTCAAATCTTCTAATGGAGCACTTTAGATCAGATTTTGTATCAGAGAACTTGAGACATCAAGTAACATGGATGCTCCACATACAACCCTCACTAAACATCTCTTGCAACTAATTGTTGATACACATCACCTTCAAATTGGCACTCTTCTACTTTTATTCTTTTCTTCTTTTTTTCTGCTTCAGATTACATCTCTACGGCATCACTTTTAAACCTTGCAATTCTCTGATTTTTCAAGGCAGTTACATCACCTAGTAGTGGAGAATTTGATCCAAGCTGTTTTGGATTCCAGCTTCACTGCATTCTTTTTCTGTTTTGATCTAAAAAGTCCAAACAGCCACCTTTTTCTGTTTTGATCAGCAATGGATATACTCAACACTCTTTCGATTCATTTATATACTTCATTTCATGATTCACAGCCTTGAGAACCCAATTCCAGTTTCAAGTTGATACAAACTACCTTGCTAGCTTCCAACTGATTTTTTTTTCTTTCCTAGCTGCATTTTCAGCATGCATTCTCAACCTTGCTGCTCTCCAAAATTTCTGATGCTGTCGAGTGGTTTGTTCTGAGTCCTTGTCAGCATCCCTTGCATCTCAATTCAGTTTCGGCTTTAAATCAATTCAGCTGCACTTCAATTACTAATTTGCACAAAAGAAAAAAAAATTTCTCCGTTTTGGCATAGATTTTCTTCATTGGTTTCAGATTTGTACAGCTTCAGTTCAGATTCTAACAAGGTGTTGCTGATCTCAACTTCCATAATTCCAACTTTCCAATTTTTGATCCAACCCATTTCTGACCCAAAATAGCAGATTTTTTTTCCACTTTGGCAAAAACTTTTGCTTTTGCGTGCCATTTTTTTCTTCATTGCAGATTTTGTTTTTTTCATTGTGTGTCACTTGGATCTTCAAAGTATAATAAGAAATCTAGATGCTCCAATTGGTTCCATCCTTAACCACTTCTTCTTGCTCATTCTTGACACCAAACTCACTCAACTTGGCACCTTTTGGCTTCAACCGCAAAGATTTTTTTTTCTTTTTTTTTCTTCTTGACATGAAATGCCTCTTTAATACCAAATATTTCCAAAACACTAGCCACCTCCCTCACACTTGATCTTTTGTCTGTCTCGGGCAAAGTAAATTGAAGAAATATCTCAAACAAACAAATCCATAGAAAAGTATGGTTAAGAGTAGGAAATAAGGAAAGAAAAATAGAATAAACATGATTATTGCCAAAAATTGATATGGAAAGGTAAACAAATTGATTAGCCTCTATAGATGTGATCCAATCATTGAAATATGATTTTGAAAGAACCTAAGCAAGTTCTAGAGTACAATCACATGTGTGTATCACAAAAATAAGGCTAATTCTCACTAGGTGCAAATAATTCATCTCAAGTCATCAATTAAGAATCTAAAACCAAGTAGTACTCAAGCAACCAAGATTTCATCCATGAGCTCAAACCCTAAGTTTCAACAACCAAATTTAATTTATTTTCAAGAGACTCTAAAATGACATGAAAACAACCTAGAGGGATACATTTATTCCTACTCATTAAGAAAATTTGCCAAAAAAAATAACATGGTATTTACAATGTCTATTTATTCATCCATTCTACTCTACTCACGCATTTATTAGCAAGAACTCTTTTTAAAAGAAAATTCCACTTCTAGAAAACATAAAAATGAAGGAAAATGCAAAAAAGAATAAACTCCCCTTTATTTCTGGCGGTCGGAGTCTATCAAGAAATAAGCTCCATCGTGGCAGTGGAGGAGTATGGGTAGCTGAGAGAGTTTCCTTCATTTGTTCAATTTTATGATGCATTACTCCCCCACACTTAGACTTTATAGCAAAATGTTCAGGTGACCGAAGGTGATTTAGGTACAAGAGCCATTTAAGAGGTAGAGTGCTTCGAATTAAAGTAAAATAATCTCCTCCCTCTTGATGCTTCTTGAAAATCCTTCCAGGAGGTTGAGGACTATTTAGATGGAGTACCCACTCAAGAAATCTTTGAGACCCTGCAAAACCATGTAAAACCTTTCTCATGCGTGTAGGGTAAGATAGAAGTGTAATACCATCAATTTCTATATAGAATGTATCCAAAAATGCATCACATCCAATAAAATTAATTTTTGGTACCTCAATGAATTTTTCACAATTAATATCCACCAAAGGTATATCAAGAAACTTATCACCACCCATGAAATCTATTTTGGATACTTCAATGGAACTTTCACAATTATTTCCCACCAAGGATGTATCAAGCAATGCATTACAACCAATGAAATCAACTTTAGGTACCTCTATCGAATTTTCACAAGCAGTTTCTACATAAGGTATATCAAGAAATGTTTCACAGCCAATAAAATCAATCTCGGGTACCTCCATAAGTTTTTCACACTCAACTTCAGCATAAGATATAGCAAGAGATTCATCACAAAAAACAACATCAATTTTAGGACATTCTAAAAATTTTTCACAATCAGCTTTAGCATAATATGTATCAAAAATATCATCGTAATGAATAAAATCAAGCCTGGGTGCCTCTATGGAATTTTCATAATTATTTTTCACAAAAGATGTATCAAGACATGCTTCACATGCAATTCTATACACCTCCCTGAAATTTTCTAAAGGAAAAGGAGAAATACTTACCTGATTGTACTGAAAATACCTAGAGGTTCTACAAGAATAGATGTATCCATAGCTTCCTTCTGGTCAAGTATAGGTTCCATCTCAGGCTCAAGTTCTGGTGGACACTCAACTGGAATAGGTGATCCTTGGGTTCTTGCTCCCATCATACAAGTCCCTACACTTTCTGGCTTATCCTCTGAATTTTCTAATGTATCAGTCAATGTTGGTGGTCCCTGGGGCTCTTTGCAATCCCCTACACCTGTAGAATCATCTCCCATGCATGCTTCCTCAGTAATATCTGCAACAATCTTATTAGAAAAATTAAGACTATCAATAGCAATATCATCACAAAATAAAAGATAAGAAGAGTCCTGTAAAGCTTCAGTTTCGAATTCAAGGCTGTCACGTGCTTTTCCATCCATCTCCTCTAATGCCTTCACAACTAATGCATCCTCAGCTTTCTCTGAAATCAAATCTCCTCCCACTATGTCAAATGCAACATTATCAGCAATTAACTGTGCCTCAACAGTCTCATCTGGGGTGTCCATGCTCATAATAGAGTGATCTCCCCTAGGGTCCTTCATGGCATCGAAAATACTAAACTGGACTACTGTGTCCCCCACTTCCATCGAAAGTGTGCCAGCATAAACATCAATTTTTGTTCTGGCAGTCTTTAGAAAAGGCCTCCCAAGGATAAGTGGGGATCTATGTGCAAGATATTCTCCTTCCATGTCTAGAATGTAGAAGTCTGCAGGGAAAATCAACTCCTTTACTTTTACCAAACATCTTCAATAACTCTTGCTGGATGGGTCTGGCTTCTATCAGCTAACTGAATTACCACTCCAGTGGGCTGTAGAGGGCCAATGCCAAACATCTAGAAGACCGATCTGGGCATTACATTGATGGAGGCTCCCAAGTCTAGCATAGCGTCATGAAACATAGTCCTCCCTATCTCACATGATACAGTAAAAACTCCAGAGTCTTCACACTTCTGAGGAATGACATGGATGAGTACTGAAACATTTTTCCCCAAGCTGACCAACTCATTCTCTTTAAGCTTCTTCTTGTGAACACATAGATCTTTTAGAAATTTTGTATACTTAGGGATCTGTTTAATCATGGTCAACAGGGGTACATTAATTTCCACTTTGCTAAAAAGTTTTACCAGCTCATTGTACTCTTTGGCTTTCTCCTCCTCCACTTGTCTTTTGGCTTGAGTTTTCCGCTGTGGAAAGGGCAATGGAACAGAAATTTCTTTCTCTTGAACCGAACTTGGAGGGGGGAATTTTGAGCTGCTGTCCCATTCGGTGAAGCTGCTGTGATGTTTGTTTCGCCACTGATTTCTCCTTAATTTCCAACAAAATTATAGGATTACTTGATGAAGGAGTTGAGCACGGGCTAGGGGTGGAACCAACTGATTTTGAAGCGATTTCGGGGCTGATTGGTGCTGAAAGTGTAGGTGCTGCCCTGTTTTCAGAAAATTCTGCTCTTGGACTCTTTTGAGATGATGTAACCTTCCCACTCCTCAAAGTAATAGCGCTAACATTTCCCTTTGGATTGGGAACAGCTTGAGAAGGTAATTGGCTTGATCTTGAGCTTGACTTTGATTTATCCCACTAGCCAATTGTCCCATTTGCCTTTCGAGGTTTTGCATGGCGGGCTCATTCCTTTGTTGATGTTGTAAAAGTTGTTGAAGCATCTCCTCCATTCTTTGTTGTTGTGCATTTCCTCCACTAGTACCTCCATAGCCCCCTTGGTTAGTATAGGACTTTGATTGACCTTGAAATGATGAAGTAGTAGGCTGAAGACTAGTACCCTGCTATGGTTGGAATTGGGGTTGTTGGGGCTGATAGGAGGGCTGAAATTGTTGTTGATAGGGCTGATAATTGGGCTGGAATGAAGGTTGAACTTGTTGAGAATTATAGCCTTGAAAATTCTGGTTTTGAAATGGAAATTGCTGTGGTGAGGACTGAAATGGAACGGACTGAAAATTCTGGTTGTAAGGCTGTGAGGGTTGGAACACTTACTGGTTTTGAGGTTGGAATGTCTGAAATGTTAGAAAACCTTGATGCCCTTGCTGAATTGGCTGGAATTGAGGCTGGAATTGCTGAAATTGCTGCTGAGGTTGCTGAAATTCAGGCTGAAATGGCTGACTTTGGGGCTGGAAATGCTGCTGAGTTTGCTGCATTTGCTGGAATTGCTATTGTGGTTGCTGGAATTGTTGCTGTGAGGGGTTTTGTTGGTAGAAAGAATTTTCATATTTCAGATTTGGATGATCCCTCCAACCAGGGTTATAAGTAGAAGAATAGGGGTTATTCCGGGCATGAAATTGTCCCCTAACCAACGCCGCTACTGTTGTTGAGGCAATCAGCCCTTGAATGATTGGAAGATCATGGTTTTGATGAGTGGGCGAATAGGTTTAAAGTTAGAGTGTTATGCTGTATTTGATTTGTGTGATTGAGTTTGCAGAACTTGAAGAATCACACTTGGTGTAACGCCCGACCTTATATCTACCCTAAAGGCGGGGTTACGGGTCCATACATTCATATCATTTATCATGTTAAGCATGTATATCAAGTAAAAACAATTACAATGCAAGAAGAGTAGTACGCATGCTTGTTGAGGACTAATTTACCAAGCAGGGTTTCCTATATTTAACATGCATTTATAACATAATAGGAAGATTATTTAACTTCATAATTTACTGATCTAAACATGGTTTGAACAAGATAGGGCTTAGCATGATCTAAAACATAACCTTCTACAAGTGATCCAATTAAACAGCTAAGCATAACATTGAAGGAGGGGAAAAACAAGACATTGGGCAAGGGCATGGGTCTCGGCACCTATGGGCAGCCGACCCTCTTCTCCACCCAAGTCCCCATTTCAAGCATCAATAAATACACTATAGCATGGAATCTCAAGTAGAAATGTAGCATGAGTTATCTAGCCTTAGACACATGCAAGAGAAACATTCATAAGCAATAGAAATTAGGAAATCTATAGCATTTCACTTAGCATGCATACAACAAGAATTAGACATCTAATGATAGTGTTATCTAATCATGACATAGGTTTCATATCTCTAAACTTGGCCAACAGTAGAGTAGTCATAATCATCACACAATCAGAATATAGTAATACAACTTGCAATCTTTTAGTGGAAGCAATTTAGATTCTAGACAAAAATGGTAGATAAGAATCCTTCTTTCTTTCCCGAGCTATCACCACACACATCTTTTAGCTTTCCCTCTGCCTCTTCCTTTAGTTCAAGTATTTCTTACCGCTATCTGCAGCATAAGAAAAACAACATGAACTAGTAAGCAAAACATGCTTAGTAAGAATCCGGGCCTACTCGCAAAAATCCATATCAATTCATCAATATCATGTACACAGTAATCAAGATAGAATTATAAGCATCATAAGCATCACATCAAATATTTCTAAGTACTTTACAGAACATGATCATCACATAATGAGAAAATGCTTTTCAAAAGGTTCCATAAAGGTAAGTACTTAAAAATATAGTATCATCTAGGGCCCAGTTGTAGTACCACATCAAGCGCGTTCCCTAATGAGTTGGGGTAGCGAGCCACCAATCTAATTAGGGCAGGACCCTTCCGTCCTACCAATGCCATGACCTTCAGTTAACATGTACATTGGATTTTGTTTAACGACCCCCTTCCGAGTCGGGTACACAACTTTCAAAGTAAAGTATCTTAACATGTAATTACATATATATGTATATGCTTAAAGGTACTCCTAATAACATCTTAAAGGGACACACCACTCATCAAGGGTGCTCATGATCCCCTAGGGACACACCACACATTTAGGGGTGCTCTTGATCCCAATTTCTATAGAGTATCCTTTTTCAAGCATATTATCAAACACATCATGTTCATGTCATAAGGGTGCCCCATGGGCTATAAGGCATGCTTTTATACCTAACAAGATAGGTCACATAAATTATACACACATCATATAAGTGGTAGCATGCTTCATGGTTTCATTAAGTACTTCCCAACCCTAGAACTAGGGTTGGCCGAAAGTCACAGGTAAAGGAGTTTGGTTTTCCAATCAAGCATTCATTCAAGCATTCTTACAAACACCTCACCTATACTTATTAAGCATGGATATATCATAAGGAAAATCATACAACCTTAAACCCTAATTCCCCTAGGGTTGGCCGAAACTTGTAGGGTAGGGTAGGCTAGGTTTTTGACATCCAAATCTTCACACAAACATTTACACAAACAATTTATCTACAATACAATCATGAACATATCATAGGATAGCATGCAACCCAAAAACCCTAACTTATTCCTCTTTGGCCGAAAGTTGTAGGGTGGCTAACCCTACTTTTTCTTATCACAACATAATGGGGAACAACATATATTCATACCCTAAGTTTCTAGGGATCTCTTCATGCAAAAAGAAGTAACCAAGGCCCATGTATGGGTGGTGGCCGAAAGTTGTTGTAACACCCATTTTTTTTTTCTTTCTTTGACCACCATAAAGCGGCGTTACGTTAACATACTTAGGGCATGTAGACATCATAACGCAGCGGAAAACTTTAAACTTACACCTACATGCACTTTCTACCATTCCTAGCATCATAACATACTTAGCATCATGTCATACTTAGCATCATGTTATACTTTAGCATTCTGTCATACTTTAGCATCATATCATAGAGTCATAGTCATATTCATGTACTTAGTAGTAAAGGTAAAGTTCTATCATAAGGCAAGCAAACATATGGTCTCTTGGCCAAGTCACTATCACACACATTCTGCAAAGCCCTCCTGCTGCTTCCTTACTGTTCCTTTGCGTGATCTGCGGTATAAGAAAATAAAACTATAAGCACACAGGCTTAGTAAGACTCTTTCCTACTCACTAAAACCGTCCGTCACTTAATCATAAACATATGAAACATTAGCATACTTAATGCTTTACTTAGATCATCATCCTTATCATCACTTAGCATTCATTCGACATGTCGTGGACATGGCTTCATCACATTCATAGCATGGCATAAACATAACCATAAACATTCACGTATGGCATCATACTTGACATAAACATAAACATCGTAAACATTCATAGCATGACATAATACTTGACATAGACATAAACGTCGTAAACATTCATAGCATGGCATAATACTTGGCATAGACATAAATAAAATCATGGCATAACCTAATTAAAATCATGGCATCATATACTAACATGAGCATAAATAAAATAATGGCATTCCAACATAACATAAACATGACTAAATCATGGCATCCTAAACTAACATGAACATAAATAAAATCATGGCATCCTAACCTAGCATAAACATAATTAAATCATGGCATCCTAAGCTATCATGAACATAAATAAGATCATGGCGTCCTAACTTAGCATAAACATAATTAAAGCATGATATTCTAAACTAGCATAAAATCATGGCATCCTAACTTAACATAAACATAATTAAATCATGACATGAGCATAATAAAATCATGGCATAGACATAAATAAAATCATGGCATAAACATAAATAAAATCATGGCATAAACATAAATAAATAATGGCATCCTAACCTAGCATAAACATAATTAAATCATGGCATCCTAAACTATCATGAACATAAATAAGATCATGGCGTCCTAACTTAGCATAAACATAATTAAAGCATGGTATTCCAAACTAGCATAAAATCATGGCATCCTAACTTAACATAAACATAATTAAATAATGGCATGAGCATAATAAAATCATGGCATAGACATAAATAAAATCATGGCATAAACATAAATAAAATCATGGCATAAACATAAATAAATCATGGCATAAACATACTTTTCATAAACATACCTTTCATAACATAATGCATAGCATAAATAGATGCATGTAGCAACTGTGCATATATATATATAAGGATGCTTAATCTTGAAAACATGCTTTTAAATACTTGAACATAATCATAACATGCATTGGGCCCTGGCTTGTACCACATTCATTCATCATATGCGCGCATCCCTAAGTAAATACGAGGTAGCTAATCTCGACCTACTAGGGTAAGGACAGCATCATCGGTAGTCCCCGAACCGAGGCGTTCTTAAGGTGCCCATCCCTGTTGCACAGCTTCGGTAGTGCCAGAACCGTGGACAGCATAATCGGTAGTCCAGAACCGGGGCGTTCTTAAGGTGCCCATCCCTTGGACCCATACTTCGGTCCGGTACAAGCCCATTCATAAAATAAAATACTTTGCATGCTTCATCATTAATAAGTCATTCATGGCATACTTATCATAACATAACTTGTTACGGCTCAGCCCGTCTACCGGCCCATTTACCGGTCCTTATGACCGTCGTACCGTCGACCATCGACCGTGCCGTTTAGCATATTCATTCATTCATCATACTTAGCCTTCATTCATCATTTTCATTATTAGACATGGCATAGGTACACATCATTCATATAGCATGGCATACACACACAAGCATGGCATACATTCATATCATTCATAAGACATGGCATACATACATATCATTCATACATCATGTCATACATACATATCATTCCTAAATCATGGCATATGTCTAAACATTCTATGACCTAACGTATATTTCATGACATATAAGCTATAGGTTTAGTTAACATGGTATCCCTCCACCTTACTTAAGCATACCTCCTAATCACCTATACCCTAGGGTATTCTAGGGTACCTCAAAAATTCCTAAAAATTTCACTTAACTTCTAAACATCATAAGGGAACATTAAATAACATTCTAAAGATTTTTGGCATATTTTTAGACCTTTAAAACATGCTGTCCGAAACCCTTGAACCTAAGGTTCTGGGTTTTGCTTCTTTCATGTTGGCCGAAACTCTAGGGTGTTCTAGAGTACTCTAAAAATTCCCAAAAATTATACTTAACTTCTAAAAATCATAAGGGAACACTAAATAACATTATCATGATTTTTAACATATTTTTAGACCTTTAAAACATGCTGGCCGAAACCCTTGAACTTAAGGTTCTGGGTTTTACTTCTTTCATGTTGGCCGAAACTCTAGGGTGTCCTAGAGTACTCTAAAAATTCCCAAAAATTATACTTAACTTCTAAACATCACAAGGGAACACTAAATAACATTATCATGATTTTTAACATATTTTTAGACCTTTAAAACATGCTGGCCGAAACCCTTGAACTTAAAGTTCTGGGTTTTGCTTCTTTCATGTTGGCCGAAACTCTAGGGTGTCCTAGAGTACTCTAAAAATTCCCAAAAATTATACTTAACTTCTAAAAATCATAAGGGAACACTAAATAATATTATCATGATTTTTAACATATTTTTAGACCTTTAAAACATGCTGGCCGAAACCCTTGAACTTAAAGTTCTGGGTTTTGCTTCCTTCATGTTGGCCGAAACTCTAGGGTGTCCTAGAGTACTCTAAAAATTCCCAAAAATTATAATTAACTTCTAAACATCATAAGGGAACACTAAATAACATTATCATGATTTTTAACTTATTTTTAGACCTTTAAAACATGCTGGCCGAAACCCTTGAACTTAAAGTTCTGGGTTTTGCTTCCTTCATGTTGGCCGAAACTCTAGGGTGTCCTAGAGTACTCCAAAAATCCCCAAAAATTACACTTAACTTCTAAACATCATAGGGGAACATCAAATACTATTATCATGATTTTTAACAGATTTCTAGACATTTAAAACATGGTGGCCGAAACCCTTTGAACATAGGAACCTTGATTTTGATTCCCTTCAACATTAAATCCGAAACTAACCCATATATCATGCCAAAAATCATGGAAATCATAGGTAACTATTATACCACAGGTGAGGGAGTCTTACCTTAGATTTCTTGATTTTTAGACCTTGGATGGAAAGAAGGAAGAAGACTTGACCACACGTAGCCCTTGGAAACTTGAGAAGACCTTAGATCTTGGAGGATGAGACTTTTTGTGAAGTTTTCTCAAGGGAGAAGTCCTCCTTGAGTGCTCGGCAAGAATGGAGAAGGAAGAGAGAAGCAAATGCAATTTATGGCATGAAGAATGAAACTCCCAAACCCCCTTATTAATCAACCATTAAAGTGGTGAATGAAGAGTTTTCCATGGCCCTTCATCTTCTTCTACCATTTAACCACCATTCACTCCATTTCCTCACAAGAATTCCTTGCTAGGTGAGTTGGTTAAAGCATTCTTGGTTGTACAAGAGGTCCAAGGTTCAATCCTTGGCTTATGCACCTTTATTTTTATTTTATTTAATCCTTTTTCTTATTTTCGAAAATTCCCCTTTTATTTCGAAAATTCTCCAAAAATGACCCATAATTATGCCAATATTCCTAAATAAAATTCTTTTATATTTATATTAATTTTACCCAATTACTACCCATTTTTGGAGCTCATTTAAAGCCCATTAGTACCAAATCTTTTTATTTAAATGGGGAAATTAGACTAATATTTACCCAAAATCATGCTAATATATCCAATTAAATCCTATTTATATTTATACTAACTTTTACCTAAAATCCACCGATAATTATGGTACTAGCAAGCCCATATAAGGCCCATTAGTGCTCTTTTTTCCTAATTTAAATGGAAAAACATGGATTTTCTAGGCCCAAGTTTGCATTAATATTCCTTGGTCCCTTGGAAAATTATCTAAACATGCTTAATATTTTAATAAAATATTAAGAGAATTTTCCGGGTCGTTACAATCCCCCATACCTCTTGAAAGTTCGTCCTCGAACTTAGAATAACTCCGGGTACTTGCGCCTCATCTCGTCCTCGCGTTCCCAGGTAGCTTCTTCGAACCGTTGACTTTGCCATATGACCTTGACTAAGGGTACCTCCTTACTCCTCAGCTTCCTGACTTCCCTATCCAAAAATCTGGATGGGTCTGCTCTCATAGCTTAGGTCCTCTTGTACTTGCACTGTCTGCGGCTCGATCACCCGGTCCATATTTGGAATACACTTTTTAAGCAGGGACACATGGAATACGTTATGGATAGCTGACATCTCTGAAGGTAGCTCCAGCTCGTATGCCACCTTACCGACTCTTTTCAGAATCAGGTACGGCCCCACATAGCGCGGACTTAGTTTTCCTTTCTTCCCAAATCTGGTCACTCCCTTCTTCATACCGGACCACCAAAACTTCTCCTTCAGATCCTGATACATCTTGGTGGATCCTGGATGCATCAAGTAAGGGGTTCTGTGAGCTTCTACCAGTATCTCTTTTCGAAGCTCCGGATCACTAGGGATACATAGACGATCCCTAATGTAGAGTATTCCACCTTCGGCGATAGGAAAACTATCGCCCTTTCCTTCTAGGACCTCCTGTTTTATTTTCTGGAGACTCAGATCACCATTTTGTTTTTCCAATATGTCCTCACATAGCGCGGGTGATATTGTCATGGTGGAAAGTCGCCCGGAGATGACTTCGACCCCAAAATTCATAATTTCTTTTTCAAGTGGTCGGGATAATTTAGATATGGACATCAAGGTGGCACTTGACTTCCGGCTGAGTGCATCGGCCACTTTGTTCGCCTTTCCTGGATGATAGAAGATCTCGCAGTCGTAGACCTTCACCAACTCGAGCCATCGGCGTTGTCTCATATTCAGGTCTTTCTGAGTGAAGAAATATCGCAGACTCTGATGGTCTGTATAAATCTTACACTGCACTCCATATAGAGATAACGCCTCCATATTTTAAGAGCGAAGACCACCGCGACCAGTTCCAGATTATGAGTGGGGTAATTCTGTTCATATTCCTTAAGTTACCTAGAGGCATAAGCAATGACCTTACCACTCTGCCTAAGTACAGCTCCAAGTCCTAGCTTGGAAGCATCGTTGTATACATCGAAGTTCTGATTATTTCTTTGACCTATAATTGGCTAATGTCATTATTAACTCCATGATATAATTATATGCATACATCATAGTTATATACTTATTTTAATCATGGGTACCTAATAATAATAGTATGCTTCCTAATATTAATTCTCAACCCGGGTTACGAATTATATTAGTTGTATGATTATTATAGAATAGGTGAGATCCTACTTATTATATTACCATAAAATAACTTAAGGTAGTCTTATATATTATATATAAGGCATCAGTAACCCATAACCTATAATAAGTATTAACATAATTAGAACCCTACCCTATGCGTCCCTACCTAAGTTGTACCATATAACCTATACCATTAATTATATCAGTACTAATATCATGGAACTAATGCTATACGCTAACATAGGTGAGAGTGTTATAATCTCCTGTGGGTAGGTTATCAGATAATTTTCTACATGTGACTATATTATAGATTATACATAATATCATAAATTATAGTTTCTTTTCTACGCCTATATTATTCTAAATATTTAATTCCTAAAATAAGATAAAGCATCATTCATCGTTACATATCGTAACGTACTTTTCATCATAAATATCATTCATACTGGCATACCTTAAAATCATAAAACATCTTCCTACTATAAGATATGTAAAGAGGTACTTACTTGGAAGCAGCAGGAAGAGGGCTTGATGTGTGTGTAGTGAGATGGTTACTGCTCTGATACCAACCTATAACACCCGCTTTTTTTTTTCTTTCTTTGACCACCATAAAGCGGCGTTACGTTAACATACTTAGGGCATGTAGACATCATAACGCAGCGGAAAACTTTAAACTTACACCTACATGCACTTTCTACCATTCCTAGCATCATAACATACTTAGCATCATGTCATACTTAGCATCATGTTATACTTTAGCATTCTGTCATACTTTAGCATCATATCATAGAGTCATAGTCATATTCATGTACTTAGTAGTAAAGGTAAAGTTCTATCATAAGGCAAGCAAACATATGGTCTCTTGGCCAAGTCACTATCACACACATTCTGCAAAGCCCTCCTGCTGCTTCCTTACTGTTCCTTTGCGTGATCTGCGGTATAAGAAAATAAAACTATAAGCACACAGACTTAGTAAGACTCTTTCCTACTCACTAAAACCGTCCGTCACTTAATCATAAACATATGAAACATTAGCATACTTAATGCTTTACTTAGATCATCATCCTTATCATCACTTAGCATTCATTCGACATGTCGTGGACATGGCTTCATCACATTCATAGCATGGCATAAACATAACCATAAACATTCACGTATGGCATCATACTTGACATAAACATAAACATCGTAAACATTCATAGCATGACATAATACTTGACATAGACATAAACGTCGTAAACATTCATAGCATGGCATAATACTTGGCATAGACATAAATAAAATCATGGCATAACCTAATTAAAATCATGGCATCATATACTAACATGAGCATAAATAAAATAATGGCATTCCAACATAACATAAACATGACTAAATCATGGCATCCTAAACTAACATGAACATAAATAAAATCATGGCATCCTAACCTAGCATAAACATAATTAAATCATGGCATCCTAAGCTATCATGAACATAAATAAGATCATGGCGTCCTAACTTAGCATAAACATAATTAAAGCATGTATTCTAAACTAGCATAAAATCATGGCATCCTAACTTAACATAAACATAATTAAATCATGGCATGAGCATAATAAAATCATGGCATAGACATAAATAAAATCATGGCATAAACATAAATAAAATCATGGCATAAACATAAATAAATAATGGCATCCTAACCTAGCATAAACATAATTAAATCATGGCATCCTAAACTATCATGAACATAAATAAGATCATGGCGTCCTAACTTAGCATAAACATAATTAAAGCATGGTATTCCAAACTAGCATAAAATCATGGCATCCTAACTTAACATAAACATAATTAAATAATGGCATGAGCATAATAAAATCATGGCATAGACATAAATAAAATCATGGCATAAACATAAATAAAATCATGGCATAAACATAAATAAATCATGGCATAAACATACTTTTCATAAACATACCTTTCATAACATAATGCATAGCATAAATGGATGCATGTAGCAACTGTGCATATATATATATAAGGATGCTTAATCTTGAAAACATGCTTTTAAATACTTGAACATAATCATAACATGCATTGGGCCCTGGCTTGTACCACATTCATTCATCATATGCGCGCATCCCTAAGTAAATACGAGGTAGCTAATCTCGACCTACTAGGGTAAGGACAGCATCATCGGTAGTCCCCGAACCGAGGCGTTCTTAAGGTGCCCATCCCTGTTGCACAGCTTCGGTAGTGCCAGAACCGTGGACAGCATATCGGTAGTCCAGAACCGGGGCGTTCTTAAGGTGCCCATCCCTTGGACCCATACTTCGGTCCGGTACAAGCCCATTCATAAAATAAAATACTTTGCATGCTTCATCATTAATAAGTCATTCATGGCATACTTATCATAACATAACTTGTTACGGCTCAGCCCGTCTACCGGCCCATTTACCGGTCCTTATGACCGTCGTACCGTCGACCATCGACCGTGCCGTTTAGCATATTCATTCATTCATCATACTTAGCCTTCATTCATCATTTTCATTATTAGACATGGCATAGGTACACATCATTCATATAGCATGGCATACACACACAAGCATGGCATACATTCATATCATTCATAAGACATGCATACATACATATCATTCATACATCATGTCATACATACATATCATTCCTAAATCATGGCATATGTCTAAACATTCTATGACCTAACGTATATTTCATGACATATAAGCTATAGGTTTAGTTAACATGGTATCCTCCACCTTACTTAAGCATACCTCCTAATCACCTATACCCTAGGGTATTCTAGGGTACCTCAAAAATTCCTAAAAATTTCACTTAACTTCTAAACATCATAAGGGAACATTAAATAACATTCTAAAGATTTTTGGCATATTTTTAGACCTTTAAAACATGCTGTCCGAAACCCTTGAACCTAAGGTTCTGGGTTTTGCTTCTTTCATGTTGGCCGAAACTCTAGGGTGTTCTAGAGTACTCTAAAAATTCCCAAAAATTATACTTAACTTCTAAAAATCATAAGGGAACACTAAATAACATTATCATGATTTTTAACATATTTTTAGACCTTTAAAACATGCTGGCCGAAACCCTTGAACTTAAGGTTCTGGGTTTTACTTCTTTCATGTTGGCCGAAACTCTAGGGTGTCCTAGAGTACTCTAAAAATTCCCAAAAATTATACTTAACTTCTAAACATCACAAGGGAACACTAAATAACATTATCATGATTTTTAACATATTTTTAGACCTTTAAAACATGCTGGCCGAAACCCTTGAACTTAAAGTTCTGGGTTTTGCTTCTTTCATGTTGGCCGAAACTCTAGGGTGTCCTAGAGTACTCTAAAAATTCCCAAAAATTATTCTTAACTTCTAAACATCATAAGGGAACACTAAATAATATTATCATGATTTTTAACATATTTTTAGACCTTTAAAACATGCTGGCCGAAACCCTTGAACTTAAAGTTCTGGGTTTTGCTTCCTTCATGTTGGCCGAAAATCTAGGGTGTCCTAGAGTACTCTAAAAATTCCCAAAAATTATAATTAACTTCTAAAAATCATAAGGGAACACTAAATAACATTATCATGATTTTTAACTTATTTTTAGACCTTTAAAACATGCTGGACGAAACCCTTGAACTTAAAGTTCTGGGTATTGCTTCCTTCATGTTGGCCGAAACTCTAGGGTGTCCTAGAGTACTCCAAAAATCCCCAAAAATTACACTTAACTTCTAAACATCATAGGGGAACATCAAATACTATTATCATGATTTTTAACAGATTTCTAGACATTTAAAACTTGGTGGCCGAAACCTTTTGAACATAGGAACCTTGATTTTGTTTCCCTTCAACATTAAATCCGAAACTAACCCATATATCATGCCAAAAATCATGGAAATCATAGGTAACTATTATACCACAGGTGAGGGAGTCTTACCTTAGATTTCTTGATTTTTAGACCTTGGATGGAAAGAAGGAAGAAGACTTGACCACACCTAGCCCTTGGAAACTTGAGAAGACCTTAGATCTTGGAGGATGAGACTTTTTGTGAAGTTTTCTCAAGGGAGAAGTCCTCCTTGAGTGCTCGGCAAGAATGGAGAAGGAAGAGAGAAGCAAATGCAATTTATGGCATGAAGAATGAAACTCCCAAACCCCCTTATTAATCAACCATTAAAGTGGTGAATGAAGAGTTTTCCATGGCCCTTCATCTTCTTCTACCATTTAACCACCATTCACTCCATTTCCTCACAAGAATTCCTTGCTAGGTGAGTTGGTTAAAGCATTCTTGGTTGTATAAGAGGTCCAAGGTTCAATCCTTGGCCCATGCACCTTTATTTTTATTTTATTTAATCCTTTTTCTTATTTTCGAAAATTCCCCTTTTATTTCGAAAATTCTCCAAAAATGACCCATAATTATGCCAATATTCCTAAATAAAATTCTTTTATATTTATATTAATTTTACCCAATTACTACCCATTTTTGGAGCTCATTTAAAGCCCATTAGTACCAAATCTCTTTATTTAAATGGGGAAATTAAACTAATATTTACCCAAAATCATGCTAATATATCCAATTAAATCCTATTTATATTTATACTAACTTTTTCCTAAAATCCACCGATAATTATGGTACTAGCAAGCCCATATAAGGCCCATTAGTGCCCTTTTTTCCTAATTTAAATGGAAAAACATGGATTTTCTAGGCCCAAGTTTGCATTAATATTCCTTGGTCCCTTGGAAAATTATCTAAACATGCTTCATATTTTAATAAAATATTAAGAGAATTTTCCGGGTCGTTACAGTTGTAAGGTACCAAACCCTAATTTTTGTCCTTCCAAAAATTTGGAAACAACACATATGTGTATAAAGTCCCTAGGGGTACTAGCATGTATCAAGGTTTGATAAAAAAAAACCCTTCTCTTGATCCTCCAAGCATGGTGGCCGAAACCTTCCTTAAGGAGGGTCCTTGTGATTTTTCAAAAGCATAAACCAACCAAACATTCAATAGCAATTATGCCGCAGGCGAGAGGACACTTACATCCTTGCGTTGGAATTTCACCTTCTCTTTAAACCGTAGGGTACCCTAGACTTGGAGGGCAAGTGAAAATCCTTTTCAAATCTTCTCTAGGGCTCCTTAGACTTAGTAGAGGGCAAGAACCTTCAATGGGTCCTCTTCCTTTCAAATTCCCTAGGGTGAGAACCCTAGGGTGGTGTTTTCGAAAATGGAAAGGGAGAAAGAGGGTTCTTGATTTTCGAAAAGTGAAGTGGGGAAGAAGAAGAGGAAGTGTAACTTCCTTTCCCCCTCTCTTATTTATACTCTTCTCATGAAGAGGCATGTCTCTTCGCTTCCCTCGATTTAACAAGAATGTTTCTTATTCTCTCTACATGAAATATTGCTTGGTTCATTGGTTATGACATGGTGAGTGCAACTAGGAGGTTCAAGGTTCAATCCTTGCTTCCTCCTTTCTACCTCTTCTTTTTATCACAATTTGCACTAATCCATATCAAAGCCCATTAAGCCAAGCCCATCATGAAATTTCATAATATTAATAATATTTCATGGATTCATAATATTTCATAATATCCCATAAATATTATTTCATAATATTTTTAATATTTCATATTCATGAATCCATAATATTTCATGATAATATTTCATGAATTTCCATAATAATATTTCATAAATTTCATGATATTTCATAACATTCTATATGGGAAAATTTTGGGGCGTTACAATCCTACACACCTTATAAAAAGTTCGTCCCGAACTTTAAAACAGTTCCGGATACTTTAATCGCATCGTATCTTCCTGTTCCCAGGTGGCTTCTTCGAACTGCTTGTTCCGCCACAGAACCTTCACTAAGGGTACTTCCTTGTTCCTTAGCCTTTTGACTTCCCGATCGAGGATCTGGATCGGGCGGCGTTCGGAACTGAGGCTCTCCTGTTCTTGCACCGGTGGGGGTTCTATCATTTGACTCGCATCAGGGGTACACTTCTTGAGCATCGATACATGGAAGAAGTTGTGGATAGCCGCCATTTCTGGCGGTAGCTCCAGCTCGTAGGCCACCTTGCCTACTCGTGTCAAAATCTGATAGGGTCCCACGTATCGCGGACTCAGCTTCCCCTTCTTTCCGAATCTCATCACCCCTTTCATAGGGGCTACCTTCAGGAATACCGAATCCCCAACCTCGAACTCGAGTGGTCGACGTCGTTTATCAGCGTAGCTCTTCTGCCGACTCTGAGCAGTCTCTATCCTCTGGCGGATATTCTTTATAGCCTGAGTGGTCTCATCAATAATATCGGTCTGGAGTCCCATCTCCCTCTTTTCACCACTCTCATGCCAGCATAAAGGAGATCTGCATTTTCTGCCGTATAGTGCCTCGTACGGTGCCATCCCGATAGTAGCCTGATGACTGTTATTATAAGCAAACTCTGCCAGGCTCAGGTATCGACACCAGCTTCCCTTGAAGTCCAAGGTGCAAGCTCGTAACATATCTTCTAATATCTGGTTTACTCGTTCAGTCTGCCCGTCAGTCTGGGGGTGAAAGGCTGTACTGAACTTCAGCTTCGTGCCAAGGGCCTTCTGCACGTGTCTCCAAAAATCAAAAGTAAATCGACCATCTCGGTCAGAGACGATGGTCTTGGGAACCCCGTGTAGTCGGACAATCTCCTTGACGTACAGTTGAGCCAGCTGCTCAACTGAATAAGTCATCCTGATAGCCAAAAATGCGCGGACTTGGTCAGTCGGTCCACAATAACCCATATACTATCATATCCATTCGTAGTCCGAGGCAGCCCTGATATGAAATCCATAGATATGTCCTCCCATTTCCACTCGGGAATAGGTAGAGGCTGCAGGACTCCCCCAGGTCTCTGGTGTTCTGCTTTGACCCTCTGGCAGGTCAAACACATGCTGATATAATGGGCTACATCTTTCTTCATGCCGGACCACCAAAATTTGCCCTTCAGATCTTGATACATCTTGGTAGACCCAGGATGCATCGCATAAGGTGTGCCGTGAGCTTCCTCGAGTATCCTCGTCCGTAAGTTGGAGTTGTCGGGAACACATAATCGATCCCGGAGATATATGACTCCACTATCGGAAATCCGGAATCCCTCGTCCTTGCCTTCAAGAACCTCCTGCCTGATTCTTCGAAGACTCGGATCAAGATTCTGCTTCTCCAGAATATCGTCAAATAATGTCGGCGCAATCTGTAGGGTAGAAAGCCGTCCCGATATAATCTCGATTCCGAAATCCATAATCTCTTCTCCTAAGGGTCGTGAAATAGCTGATAAAGACAACAATGCAGCACAAAATTTTCTACTGAGAGCGTCCGCTACCTTGTTGGCTTTTCCCGGATGGTACAAGATCTCACAGTCGTAGTCCTTGACCAACTCGAGCCATCGGCGTTGTCGCATATTCAGGTCTTTCTGGGTGAAGAAATACCGCAGACTCTGGTGATCAGTAAAGACCTTGCACTGAGTGCCATATAAATAATGCCTCCATAATTTTAGCGCAAAGACTACCGCTGCTAATTCCAAATCATGGGTAGGATAATTCTTTTCATGTTCCTTTAATTGTATAGAGGCGTAGGCAATCACCTTCCCATTCTGCATAAGCACAGCTCCGAGTCCCTGTTTGGATGCGTCGCTGTACATATCGAAACCCGTATCACTTTTCGGGAGAGTCAATATAGGAGCGCTAGTCAGCCTCCTTTTCAGTTCAGAGAAGCTCTTCTCACATTCGTCGGTCCAAATATATTTCCTGTCTTTCTTAGTCAGAGCTGTCATAGGAGCTGCAATCCGAGAGAAGTTCTCTACAAATTTTCTGTAATAGCCTGCTAGCCCCAGAAAACTTCTGACCTCGCTGGCATTCTTGGGTCTGGACCAGTTACTTACGACCTCAATTTTGATCGGGTCGACCATCACTCCGTCCTTGGAGATAACATGTCCCAGGAATGATACTTGATTCAGCCAGAACTCACATTTCGAAAATTTAGCATACAGTTGTTCCTTCTGAAGAATCTGTAATACTATACTCAGGTGCTCTGCATGCTCTTCGGAAGTCCTCGAGTAAATAAGGATGTCGTCGATGAAGACGATCACAAATCTGTCGAGAAATGCCGAGAAAATCCGATTCATAAGGTCCATGAATATTGCCGGAGCATTAGTAACTCCAAACGGCATCACTACGAACTCATAATGTCCGTATCTCGTCCGGAAAGCAGTTTTGGGTATATCCTCATTTTTCACCCGGACTTGGTGATAACCAGACCTCAGATCGATCTTAGAGAAAACCGTAGCTCCCTTTAACTGATCGAACAGGTCATCTATCCTGGGTAGAGGGTACCTGTTCTTTATGGTCACATTGTTTAATGCCCGATAGTCGATACACATATGCATCGACCCATCCTTCTTTTTGATGAACAGTACGGGAGCTCCCCAGGGGGAATGACTAGGGCGGATAAGTCCCTTGTCGAGTAGCTCTTGTAGCTGTCCTTGCAATTCTTTCAATTCAGTCGGCGCCATTCGGTATGGTGCTTTCGAGATGGGGTTAGTACCAGGAATCAAATCAATAGCAAATTCAACATCTCTTTCAGGTGCTAACCCAGGTAAGTCGTCAGGAAATACCTCTGGATAGTTGCATACGACTTCGACGTCTTCTAGCTTCGGGTCCTCTGTAGGACGAGTATCAACCACATGAGCTAGAAATCCAGAACACCCATTCTCTAACATTTTCCTTGCTTTCAGAGCCGATAAGAATTTGCCAGTCTTCTTCTTCGGCTCGCCGATAAATTCAAAGAGAATTCCTGTCTCGGGTCGGAAGATAACCCTTCGTCTACGGCACTCGATAGAAGCGTCGTATTTATTCAAGAAATCCATGCCCAATATCAGATCATAATCGGCCATATCAAGCACTATTAGATCGCAGTAGAGCTCCCTATCTGCGATGCTGATCGGTGCGGCCCGCAGCATTTGGGTAGAGGGCATCACCTCTCCCGAGGGCAATGTAGTCAGAAACTTGCAATCTAGTTCTTGTAGTGGCATATCATATCTCGTGGCATATAGCATAGAAATAAAAGAATGCGTTGCCCCAGTGTCAAATAATGCAGTAGCAGGATAACTGTAAATAACTATCTGACCTGTGACAACGGTGGAGGCAGTCACCACGTCTTCCTTGGTAAGTGAGAAAACCTGGGCGTTTGTTATAGCAGGCGGGGCTTCTAATCGCCCCTGATAAATAGGGGTACCATCAATAGCAGCCTGCATATGGTGAAGCTGGGGAGGAGCACCTTTGTGCTGAATATACTGCTGCTGAGGTGCCTTAGCGGCAGTAGGACACTCTCTGGCAAAATGTCCTTCCTTCCCGCAAGTGAAACATCTCTTGGCACCCAATAAGCATGTCCCTAGGTGCATCTTCCCACAGGTGGCACAAGGAGGGTACTTAGGCTTCTTGCCTTTCCAACCACCAGTAGACTTGTTCCATGACTTTCTTTTTCCATTGTGATTCTTCTTCCAGTGGGGGTTGGTGTTCTGAGTCCTTTGATTTTCCGACTGACTCTGATTCTGTGTACTGGCTGGGGTCTGCTTCTGCTGGCTGATATTCTTCAGATAGTGCTCAGCATTCAGGGCGCCGCTGACTAGCTCCTCTGCAGTCTGTGGCCTATGAACGCCACCGGCTACACTCAGAGCGATGTCGGGCCTGAGCATTCTCAGCATTAATCTGACCCTTTCCCTTTCAGTACTGACCAGCTCCGGACATAATCGTGCCAGTCGGTTAAATTTCTGGACGGCCTCGTTGACAGAGAGATTCCCCTGTCGAAATTCGGTGAACTCATCAAAATGCCTGTTGGTCACCCTCATATGAAAGAACTCCTCCAGAAATTCAGACTCGAAATCCTTCCATTTCATCTGGTCCACTGATCTTCTGGCCTTCACCCGTTCCCACCACATCCGAGCATCGCCGGAGAGGCAGAACGAGACACACTTGACCTTCTCGTGTTCCGGCCAGTCAAGAAGTTCCACGGTGCTTTCCACTGTTTTGAGCCAGGACTGGGCGTCCCACGGCTCGCAGGTGCCGGAGAACTTATCCGGCTTCAGTCGCTGCCACTGTATCAAGTAGGCTTCCTGTCGGACGGCTCTGGCCGTAGTGTCCGAGGGCGCCTGTGCAGTCGGAGGCTCAGTGGCTATGGCGTTCTGACTTCCCGCAGGGGTGGCAGTGTTAGTCTGCTGGGTCATCAGAGTGTTTATCATCTGCTGCTGCTCAGTGACCTGGCGCTGCAGCTCAGTGATCACCCCCATCAGATCAGGTGGGGGTGCTGTCTCGTTACCCCTAGTACTACGCCTTCTAGCCATATCTATTATACAGACAGTAAATAAATAGATATAAGCATTAATACTACTTTGTTAGGCAAGCATCAATCATCTCATATAGTTGTACTGTACATGGAATAAATAAAGTAAGGCGAGTTAGGATTTCTTACTTGGAAGCGGCAGGAGGAAGCTTGATGTGTGTATGGTGGAGGGGAAAACTGCTCTGATACCAACTTGTAACGCCCGACCTTATATCTACCCTAAAGGCGGGGTTACGGGTCCATACATTCATATCATTTATCATGTTAAGCATGTATATCAAGTAAAAACAATTACAATGCAAGAAGAGTAGTATGCATGCTTGTTGAGGACTAATTTACCAAGCAGGGTTTCCTATATTTAACATGCATTTATAACATAATAGGAAGATTATTTAACTTCATAATTTACTGATCTAAACATGGTTTGAACAAGATAGGGCTTAGCATGATCTAAAACATAACCTTCTACAAGTGATCCAATTAAACAGCTAAGCATAACATTGAAGGAGGGGAAAAACAAGACATTGGGCAAGGGCATGGGTCTCGGCACCTATGGGCAGCCGGCCCTCTTCTCCACCCAAGTCCCCATTTCAAGCATCAATAAATACACTATAGCATGGAATCTCAAGTAGAAATGTAGCATGAGTTATCTAGCCTTAGACACATGCAAGAGAAACATTCATAAGCAATAGAAATTAGGAAATCTATAGCATTTCACTTAGCATGCATACAACAAGAATTAGACATCTAATGATAGTGTTATCTAATCATGACATAGGTTTCATATCTCTAAACTTGGCCAACAGTAGAGTAGTCATAATCATCACACAATCAGAATATAGTAATACAACTTGCAATCTTTTAGTGGAAGCAATTTAGATTCTAGACAAAAATGGTAGATAAGAATCCTTCTTTCTTTCCCGAGCCATCACCACACACATCTTTTAGCTTTCCCTCTGCCTCTTCCTTTAGTTCAAGTATTTTTTACCGCTATCTGCAGCATAAGAAAAACAACATGAACTAGTAAGCAAAACATGCTTAGTAAGAATCCGGGCCTACTCGCAAAAATCCATATCAATTCATCAATATCATGTACACAGTAATCAAGATAGAATTATAAGCATCATAAGCATCACATCAAATATTTCTAAGTACTTTACAGAACATGATCATCACATAATGAGAAAATGCTTTTCAAAAGGTTCCATAAAGGTAAGTACTTAAAAATATAGTATCATCTAGGGCCCAGTTATAGTACCACATCAAGCGCGTTCCCTAATGAGTTGGGGTAGCGAGCCACCAATCTAATTAGGGCAGGACCCTTCCGTCCTACCAATGCCATGACCTTCAGTTAACATGTACATTGGATTTTGTTTAACGACCCCCTTCCGAGTCGGGTACACAACTTTCAAAGTAAAGTATCTTAACATGTAATTACATATATATGTATATGCTTAAAGGTACTCCTAATAACATCTTAAAGGGACACACCACTCATCAAGGGTGCTCATGATCCCCTAGGGACACACCACACATTTAGGGGGTGCTCTTGATCCCAATTTCCATAGAGTATCCTTTTTCAAGCATATTATCAAACACATCATGTTCATGTCATAAGGGTGCCCCATGGGCTATAAGGCATGCTTTTATACCTAACAAGATAGGTCACATAAATTATACACACATCATATAAGTGGTAGCATGCTTCATGGTTTCATTAAGTACTTCCCAACCCTAGAACTAGGGTTGGCCGAAAGTCACAGGTAAAGGAGTTTGGTTTTCCAATCAAGCATTCATTCAAGCATTCTTACAAACACCTCACCTATACTTATTAAGCATGGATATATCATAAGGAAAATCATACAACCTTAAACCCTAATTCCCCTAGGGTTGGCCGAAACTTGTAGGGTAGGGTAGGCTAGGTTTTTGACATCCAAATCTTCACACAAACATTTACACAAACAATTTATCTACAATACAATCATGAACATATCATAGGATAGCATGCAACCCAAAAACCCTAACTTATTCCTCTTTGGCCGAAAGTTGTAGGGTGGCTAACCCTACTTTTTCTTATCACAACATAATGGGGAACAATATATATTCATACCCTAAGTTTCTAGGGATCTCTTCATGCAAAAAGAAGTAACCAAGGCCCATGTATGGGTGGTGGCCGAAAGTTGTAAGGTACCAAACCCTAATTTTTGTCCTTCCAAAAATTTGGAAACAACACATATGTGTATAAAGTCCCTAGGGGTACTAGCATGTATCAAGGTTTGATAAAAAAAAACCCTTCTCTTGATCCTCCAAGCATGGTGGCCGAAACCTTCCTTAAGGAGGGTCCTTGTGATTTTTCAAAAGCATAAACCAACCAAACATTCAATAGCAATTATGCCGCAGGCGAGAGGACACTTACATCCTTGCGCTGGAATTTCACCTTCTCTTTAAACCGTAGGGTACCCTAGACTTGGAGGGCAAGTGAAAATCCTTTTCAAATCTTCTCTAGGGCTCCTTAGACTTAGTAGAGGGCAAGAACCTTCAATGGGTCCTCTTCCTTTCAAATTCCCTAGGGTGAGAACCCTAGGGTGGTGTTTTCGAAAATGGAAAGGGAGAAAGAGGGTTCTTGATTTTCGAAAAGTGAAGTGGGGAAGAAGAAGAGGAAGTGTAACTTCCTTTCCCCCTCTCTTATTTATACTCTTCTCATGAAGAGGCATGTCTCTTCGCTTCCCTCGATTTAACGAGAATGTTTCTTATTCTCTCTACATGAAATATTGCTTGGTTCATTGGTTATGACATGGTGAGTGCAACTAGGAGGTTCAAGGTTCAATCCTTGCTTCCTCCTTTCTACCTCTTCTTTTTATCACAATTTGCACTAATCCATATCAAAGCCCATTAAGCCAAGCCCATCATGAAATTTCATAATATTAATAATATTTCATGGATTCATAATATTTCATAATATCCCATAAATATTATTTCATAATATTTTTAATATTTCATATTCATGAATCCATAATATTTCATGATAATATTTCATGAATTTCCATAATAATATTTCATAAATTTCATGATATTTCATAACATTCTATATGGGAAAATTTTGGGGCGTTACACTTGGTGGACCTATTCGAGGGACGAGAGCCGATGGAGGAGAGCTCCAAGGGCAAGCCGGGAAGTGGACTTCAAAGGGCACACGTGAAGGGTGGCATGGAGGCAAGCTAAGGGAAGGCTTGCGTGTGCATCCGAGGGACGATAGCCAGAGGAAGAGGACTTCAAGGGGTGAGCCAAGGGAGCAGACCTGAAGGCACACGCGAAGGAGAAGGTTTGGAGTGGCTGGAGCTGAGCTGGGAGGTAGGGCAGTCGACTGACCCGGTATTAAATGCCGGCCAACGGCTAGCCAACGGCTAGCAAATAGCTAGCCAACGGCTAGTTTTGGGGTATACCAGTCGACTGGTGCGTGACTGGACAGACTGCGAATCTGTCCTTTTCACCTATAAAAGGAGCTCCTCGTTACACGTGTAGGTACAATTCCGTACAGTAACGAAGTGCTGCCAAATTGTAGAGTGACTTTTTGCTTCCTCCATCATTTTTCTACATCTGTAAAGAGGAAGCTTTTGCTGTAAAGGTATCTCCACCTCAAGGAGACTTTTCGATAGTGAAAAGTGGTGCTCACGGCGTGGATCCTTGGTTTAGTCACCCATCTGGGTGGATACCAAGTAAAAGAATTTTTGTTAGCATTGTTATTGTCTTTGCATATTATTTCCGCTGCGCTAACATCTGTGTAGAGATCAAACGATCAAAAGAAAGTGCATTCACCCCCCCTCTGCCCGCCCACATCGATCCTTCAGTTGGTATCAGAGCCGGTGCATTTTGGAAGATCTAACAATCAACCAGAACATTTGTAATGGCGTTTCAAGAGGGATACTCCACCGGACGACGACCATTCTTCGACGGCAACGACTTCGCGTACTGGAAAGGTAGAATGCAGTACTATCTTATGATTGACATAGAAACTTGGATAAGTGATGCAAATGGCTTCGAGGCGCCCGTCGATGAAAGAGGAGATCCTACACCTATGAGAACATGGTCTAAAGAAGTGATAAAAAGGGCGCAGTCAAATGCCAAGGCCACCACTACACTGCAGTGCGGGCTCTCGAAGGAGCAACTGAACAAGGTGGGGTCATTCAAGAGTGCCAAAGAGCTATGGGACAAGTTGGTAGAACTGAACGAGGGGTCAAACGAGTCCAGAAGAGCCAAGAAGGACTTGTTGGTGGCCCAATTGCAATCCCTCTCCATGAAGAGCAACGAGACCGTCAGTCAGCTGCATGGAAGGGTAAAGGAAGTGATCAACGAGCTCCATATAATTAGAGAGAAAATTGAAAACTGGGACATTGTCAGGTATGTCTTACAAGCCTTCCCGAGAACCACCCTGTGGGCATCCATGGTTGATGCTTACAAGGTATCGAGGGACTTATCTTTAGTTAAATTAGACGATCTATTTTGTGAATTTGAACTGCATGAGCAAGCTAACATTTCGGCAAAAGAGAAAGGTATTGCTTTTGTTGCAGAAAAGGAGAAGAAGAGGAGAAAGGAGAAGAAGAAGGTGATCTACTCATCATCCTCGGACTCAGAGGAGTCAAGTGCCTCTATGGACAGTGATCAAGAGGCCTTTATGGTAAGGAAATTTCGTAAAGCATTTAAAAGTTTTTCTAACAAATCATATGCTAGGAAAGGGGCCAAAGGTAAGGGTAAGGCCAAGGAGATAATCTGCTACAACTATCATCAAGAGGGACATATGAAGAACGAGTGTCCCTAGTTGAAGAAGAGGGAGGACAAGAAGGAAGAGAAGAAGAAGAATGATAAGAAGAAGTCAAAGGGAAAGGAGAAGAGTGCCATGAACCTCATGGCGACTTGGGACGATCCCTCATCCTCAGAGGAAGAAGAAGAGCAAGTCTCCCACTTCGCTCTTATGGCACAAGATGATTCAGACTCTTCAGACGATGAACGAAGCTCAAGCAGTGAAGATGAGAGCTCCTCCACCTCATCATCATCAGAGTCAGAAGCTTCGGTAAGTGAGGTATACCACTTACCCTCCTCTACCTTAATGAAAATTATTTCTAGTACTAACATGGACTTAGCTAAGGCTAGAAGTAAAATTAAGGATCTTAAGGAACAAATTGCCATGCTTAGAGTAGAGGCTATTAAACTTAAGGATTTGCATGCTAGCTCTATCTCTTCACATGTTTCACATATTGAAAATGAAAATAAGGAGTTAAGGAAACAAGTAGATGACCTCACAAAGTCCCTTAGAAAATTTCAAGTAGGATCAAGTAACCTTGATATGATCATTAACAACCAAAGGGCGGTATATAACAAGGCAGGATTGGGTTATAGGCCTAAGACCAAGGAGATAGCCTTTGTTTCACTTACCGGTAGGATTGGTGCATCTAGGAGATTAGAGAATAGGGGAACCACAAAGAAGGCATGGGTACCTAAGAAATTTTTAAATGATGCTTATGGATCTAAGATATGGCTACCAAAAGAGTATGTTTTCCATGTTGTCTAGGTAAAGGTGAAGGAGACCCCAACCTTGTGGATAGTAGATAGTGGATGCTCAAGGCACATGACCGGGGATGTGAGCAAGTTCACCACTATTAGCTACCTAAGAGAAGGGACGGTCTCCTTTGGGAACAGTGGAAAGTTAAGGATCATTGGTAGGGGCACAATTGAGGTATCTCCCACTATTTCAATTCATAAGGTACTTTTAATTAAGGATATGAAGTTTAATTTATTAAGTGTAAGTCAATTATGTGATGCCGGCTTTAGAGTAGAATTTCATGCTAAGAAATGTGTAATAAGACAAAGTGAATCAAACACTATCATATTAGAAGGGTTTAGCGAGGCAAACTTATATTATCTTGATCTATCTTATGCTACTAACAATGTTGTTAAGTGTCTCATGTCCAAAGAAGAAGAAGGGTGGCTATGGCACCGGAGACTTGGACACGTCAACATGAGGAACATTGCAAGAGTGGCCAAGGAAGAATTGGTGAAGGGGCTCCCAATGATCAAGTACGAAAAGAACAAGTTGTGTGATGCATGCCAAGAGGGTAAGCAATCCAAAGCATCACACAAAGGTAAAACTTTAATTACCACTTCCTTGCCTTTAGAACTTTTACATATAGACTTGTTTGATTACCATAGTACTCCATCACTTGTAGGGAGTAAGTATTGCTTAGTGATAGTAGATGACTTTTCTAGGTTTACTTGGGTCTATTTCTTGAAACATAAGGATGATACCCTAGATATATTTATAGGATTTAGTAAAAGGGTAGAAAACGAAAAGAACATCAAAATAAACCGAATTAGGAGTGACCATGGTGGGGAGTTCCAAAACGCTAGTTTCACACAATTTTGTATTAAAAATGGGTACAAGCATGAGTTTTCATGCCCTAGGACTCCTCAACAAAATGGGGTAGTTGAGAGGAAAAATTGAGCCCTACAAGAAGCTGCTAGGACTATGCTTAATGCATACTCTCTTCCTAGCTACTTTTGGGCCGAAGCGGTTAACACCGCTTGCTATATCCAAAACCGGGTGTTGGTACATAGGTTTTTAGGAAAAACACCCTTTGAACTTTGGAATGGAAGGGTACCCCAAGTTCACTATTTTAGGGTCTTTGGATGTAAAGTTTACATCTTAAATACCAAAGATGACCTAAGAAAATTTGAGTCAAAAGCGGATGAAGGAATCTTAGTAGGGTATTCATTGACTAGTAGGGGTTATAGAGTGTACAACAAGAGGACAAAAGTGATTGAGGAGTCCTCAAATGTCAAATTTGATGAAACCAATAGTACCTACCCTAGATAGGCTTCCATTGATAAAGATATAGAAGAAGTCCAACCCCTTGCCCAAAGAACCTAAGACCTACAATTGGAGAGCAATGATCAAGGGGGAGTAAGAAGTACCCTAGAGGATGAGGAAGAAGGAGCAAATGAACCTACAACCTCTAGACCCTTGAGACACAATCATGATCATCCTATTGACCAAATTGTGGGTGATGTTACTCAAGGAGTAAGGACTAGATCATACTTTAGAAACCAAACAAGTCAAATAGCTCTAATCTCCCAATTAGAACCCAAGACCATTGATGAAGCATTGGGAGATGCCGATTGGGTTTTGGCCATGCAAGAAGAGCTAAACCAATTTGAGAGGAGTGAAGTTTGGGAGTTAATTCCTAGGCCCACTGATTGTACCATTGTAACCACGAGATGGGTCTTTAGGAACAAATTAGATGACCAAGGTAAAATCACTAGGAACAAGGCTAGATTGGTAGCCAGGGGGTTTAACCAAGTTGAGGGATTAGATTATGATGAGACCTACGCCCCCGTAGCTAGGTTAGAATCAATTAGAATTCTACTAGCCTATGCCGCTCACATGGGTTTTACACTCCACCAAATGGATGTGAAGTCGGCATTCCTTAATGGGATCATTAAGGAAGAGGTTTATATAGAACAACCCCCCGGATTTGAGGATCCCAACTATCCGAGACACGTATTCAAATTAAGGAAATCCTTGTATGGATTGAAACAAGCTCCCCGGGCTTGGTATGAAAGGATTTCTTCATTTTTGGTGTCTAAGGGGTTTAGGAGAGGAACAATTGACCCTACATTGTTCCTAAAATCTAAGGATAAAGACATATTTGTTGCCCAAGTCTATGTAGACGATATCATTTTTGGGTCAACAAATAATGACTTCCTACAAGAATTCATCAAATGTATGGAAGATGAATTTGAGATGAGTCTTGTAGGAGAGTTAACCTTTTTCTTAGGCCTTCAAGTTAAGCAAACTAATGAAGGTACACATGTATTTCAAACCAAATATGCTAAAGAGATGCTAAAGAAATTTGGTTTAGAACATGCTAAGGAAGCATCTACACCCATAGGAACTAATGTGAAAATGGATAGTGACTTTGAAGGCAAAATGGTAGACTCTAAACAATATAGGAGCATGATTGGTAGCCTACTATACCTGACCGCTAGTAGACCCGACATACTTTTTGCGGTAGGTATGTGTGCAAGGTACCAATCTTGTGCCAAAGAGTCCCATTTGATTGTAGTCAAAAGGATCCTAAGGTATGTGAAAGGAACCCTAAATGTCGGACTTTGGTATCCTAGAACCCCAAATGTTGACCTAATTGGATACACCGACTCGGACTATGCAGGTTGCAAGTTAGATAGGAAGAGTACAAGTGGAGGGTGTCAATTCCTTGGGTCTTCTTTAGTTAGTTGGAGTAGTAGGAAACAACCATGCGTTGCCCTATCAACAACGGAAGTAGAATATGTGGCAATGGGTGGATGTGTTTCCCAACTCCTTTGGATCATGCACACCTTAGAGGACTATGAGCTACATTACACCAAGGTCAAAGTCTTGTGTGATAATGTAAGCATGATCAACCTAACTAAAAATCCGGTTCACCATTCTAGAACAAAACACATTGAAGTGAAACATCACTTCATTAGAGACCATGTGGCAAGGGGAGACATAGAATTACACTATGTTGAATCAAAGTCGAACCTAGCCGACATCTTTACCAAGCCTCTTCTCGAATCGGAGTTTACATCCTTAAGAAGAGGCCTTGGAATGTGTTTTGTGGAAGTATAGAATGAACTTGGACACATTAGCTTTGAAAAAGGGTGCTTGATCCATTAGGGTGATACATTTGACTCACTTGTGCTTGTGGCACATTGTTGAACCATTAAAAGTATCAAAATATCAAAACTAGACCAACTATGGGGGAGGCAAGTGTTTAATCAATGGACACTCTGCCAAAGATCATAGTTGGACATTTTAAAACTTTGAAAACCATTTTATGTTTTACATACTGTGTCATGCTTTTAAAAGTCACATAATTGCATAATTGGTTTCAAAAGTTGATACAAAATGTAGTGTTTTTTAAAACTTTTGGATTTTTATCAAAAGACGTGCATGTTTGAAATTTTATATGGTTTAATATTTTTCACTGATAGAGTATAACATTTTAAACATGTATGCAAAATTTTATGATTTTTGGAATTTTCTGAGAGTTTTTGAAATTCGACAGAAAAGCTAAAATTTCAGAATGATAGCGTATCAGGCAGTCGACTGGCACAACTATTTTCAGCTGATGTGAGAAAATTTAGAAATCAATAATCCTCGCATTTGATAACCTAGGGTTTGGTTGCTTGAGGCAATATTTTTGATGGTGTCAAAGGGGGAGAATGGGTGGTTTAAGTTAGAATTTTGACTTAAAATGGATGATTTTAGGTATTTTGTCCAACTTAGACCTTGAAAGGTTAAAAATTTGGAGAGAAGACATGGATTAAGGGGGAGGTACCTCTTAGGTTCGGATATGTCTTACATTCTTATTGATGTTGTTAAGTGGAAACTTAACTTGGAATATGATTAGAATTGAAACTGTGGAGAGCGCATAGGTTAAGGGGGAGGTTACCTCTTAGGGTTATTATGTCTCATAATGTTTCAATTGCTATCTTTTACTATTGCTATTGCTGTTATTTATCTCTAACTTAAACATATTGCCACACATCAAAAAGGGGGAGATTGTTGAGGCAATCGACCCTTGAATGATTGGAAGATCATGGTTTTGATGAGTGGGCGAATAGGTTTAAAGTTAGAGTGTTATGTTGTATTTGATTTGTGTGATTGAGTTTGCAGAACTTGAAGAATCACACTTGGTGGACCTATCCGAGGGACGAGAGCTGATGGAGGAGAGCTCCAAGGGCATGCCAGGAAGTGGACTTCAAAGGGCACACGTGAAGGGTGGCATGGAGGCAAGCCAAGGGAAGGCTTGCGTGCGTATCCGAGGGACGATAGCCAGAGGAAGAGGACTTCAAGGGGCGAGCCAAGGGAGCAGACCTGAAGGCACACGCGAAGGAGAAGGTTTGGAGTGGCCGGAGCTGAGCTGGGAGGTAGGGCAGTCGACTGGCCCGAAGGTAGTCAACTGCCAAAACCCATAGAGAGCTCGCAGCTTCGGACCAGTCGACTGGCCTTGGGGCAGTCGACTGGTATACCCCAAAACTAGCCGTTGGCTAGCTGTTTGCTAACCGTTGGCTAGCCGTTGGTCTGCATTTAATGCCAGGCCAGTCGACTGCCCTAGGGGCAATTGACTGGTGTGTGACTGGACAGACTGCGAATCTGTCCTTTTCACCTATAAAAGGAGCTCCTCGTTACACGTGTAGGTACAATTCCATACAGTAATGAAGTGTTGCCAAATTGTAGAGTGACTTTTTGCTTCCTCCATCATTTTTTTACATTTGTAAAGAGGAAGCTTTTGCTGTAAAGGTTTCTCCACATCAAGGAGACTTTTCGATAGTGAAAAGTGGTGCTCGCGGCGTGGATCCTTGGATTAGTCACCCATCTGGGTGGATACCAAGTAAAAGAATTTTTGTTAGCATTGTTATTGTCTTTGCATATTATTTCCGCTGCGCTAACATCTGTGTAGAGATCAAACGATCAAAAGAAAGTGCATTCACCCCCCCTCTGCACGCCCACATCGATCCTTTAACTGTCTCATCTTGTTTGAGGTTGGGATATGAATCTGAATTATGTTCCTGACGAGAACAAATACCACATACCCTCATCACTTGGTTAGCTTGTGGAGGTGCCGAAGGATTTGGATTTTGGCTTGCATTATTAGGAGCCATTTGCTTTAAAAATGATGTGAGCTCTACCAATGCATTCTTGATTTCTTTCTGATCATTTGAAACCCCCAGGAACTCACTCACTCCTCTGGTGGTCAATGCTCTGCTTCCAAACTGCTGAGATTTTTCTGCCATGTTTGTAATAAGCTCCCTAGCTTGATCTGGCGTCTTGTTAACTAGGGCTTCTCCAGCTGCAGCATCTATCATAATCCTGTCCATCTGCAATAAGCCCTCATAAAAATACTGGATGAGTAACTGCTCACTAATCTGATGCTGTGGGCAGCTAGAACACAGTTTGTTGAATCTCTCCCAGTAGTCATAAAGAGTTTCTCCTACCACTTGCTGAATGCCACAAATGCTTTTTCTGATGATTGCAGTTCTGGAGGCTGGGAAATATTTCTCTAGAAACACCTTCTTCATGGAAATCCAGCTAGACACGTGCCCAGTAGGTAAATAGTAGAACCAATCCTTTGCTGCTCCAGTCAGGGAAAAGGGAAAAGCCCTCAGCTTGATATCTTCTTCTGAAATACCCTGAGGCTTCATGGTGGAGCATACAACGTGAAACTCATGCAGGTGTCTATTTGGATCTTCTCCAGATAATCCTTGAAATTTAGGTAGCAAGTGGATGAGTCCAGATCTAAGCTCAAAATCACCAGCCAGCTCTGGATAAGCAATGCTAGAATACTGAAAAGTGTCATCTGGTGCTGCGAGTTCTTTCATAGTCTTTTGGTGGTCTGCCATGATACTGCCTGAATGAGTAGGAATAAACTGAAGAGGAGGAATATCAATAGCCTCTGAAATTATGCCTTGGCTCCTCCTTGCTCTGAAAATTCTCTCAATTTCAGTGTCAAATTCTTCAAGATCACCACCTGCTGACCTGGTCATAAAATAAACAAATCGCAGCAAATGTATATGGAAAAATGAAACAGATAAAGTAAATCACAAGATATAGCAGTAAGCGCAAAAATGAATCAAGAAAGATATGAAATAAGCACACAAGAAAAAAATCAATCAACTCAACTAGTAGCTCCCCGGCAACGGCGGCAAAAATTTTGATGGACCCGAACTAGGTGTCACGAATGTGGGTCTCAAAATTTAGTTATGTGTAAAGCTGGAAACCCTTTTTGCTAGCAAAGAATAAAATGTAGTAAAGGGGCCACAGGTCATATTTTTCCTAGGGCTAGTGGAGGTTGTTTGATTCGAGCTCGAGTTTATGTGTCATCGAATATTTTTGGGTTTCAAATAAGATTTGGGTTTGGTTTCAATTAGAAATGAGAACGCAATGAAAAGAAATAAACTTAACTAAGCAAACTTAAACTAGGTATGGCAATTAAGGACTCAACTAATGAGGAAATTAACTCTAACCAATGCAAATCGAATTTTGGAAAACAATTCTGATATCAAATGCAAACCAAATGCTAAACAATTAAATCAACACAGTAGCTGGATTTTCGATTGAAACTAATTCAAAACCTTAAACCTCACTGCAATAATGGAATCCAAACTTGATACAACTTGATATGCAAAAGAAAGAAGACTGCCTTACTAGAAAAAGATTGATGTGCCGAAACTGATACTAAATGCAGGAAATATAAACTACCAATTCTGAAATGAAAACTGATCGATTCTCCTTGTAAGACAAAGATATTGGTAAAATGCTATGCATGGATGAGTGAAGAAAATCAGAAATGGAAGCAGAATTTCAGAAACGTAGGGAGGAAATTCAGAAATGAAAACAACAACCTAATGCAGAACAATAGAGCAGATTTGGAATCGAGTGCACAATTCTAACTTTAGAAGGTATTCAAAAGAACTAATGCTTCATTGGTACCACTTCAGAATTGATGAGCCGAAACATTACAACATTAAACTGCTACTGCCGAATGCAGAATTCAAATGCAAGGATGTAGAAACAACTCAAATACAGATCAAGCAAATCAAGCTGAGACTAAGTGCTCAAAGCTAGTGTTCAAATTTGGTTCAGAAGATCTAAGCTCATTAATATAAAGTTCAGAAACACTAAATTGAAAGTTGGCACGTAAACTAAACTGATACGCAACAATGCTAAGCAAAAATTGCAGAAATAAAACTAATGCGAAGCAAACTAAAATTAATTGCAATTGCTCAATAACAAACAACTTATCTAATAAGAAGACTGAATTGTAATACTACTTAAGGCGGAACCGATTCAGACAAACTAAGTTAACTGAAACAAAAGTCAGAAACTGAAAATGAATTGCAAACTTCGAAATTACAGCTAATAAATTGAAAATTCACGAAGTAAACTAAGCCTCAATCCCTTCCTTAGCTCAAATTCTTCTTGCCGTCACACAAGAGTGAGCCTCGAACCCGTAAGCTCCACAAACCGCTGAAAATCTGTCTCTGCGAATCAAATCAAGCTCAACCTCTGCTCAAATCTGAAAACCCATTCGATCTCCTCAATCCAGCTGTGTCCGATTGCGCTGATGGCTTGGGGATGATCCGAGCACTCTAGGGAACCCCTCCAGATAGCTCAGATGGATGGAAATGGTGCACAATCGAGACTGAAGAAAGCAAATGGAAGAGCTGACGAAACCTCACTTAGCTCTGTTTCATGGGCAAATTGGAGCTGGAATCTTCATGGAGACTTCATTTCGATGATCTAGAACCTGATCCAATGAAGAAATCGAGTGGTCGCGCCCTTAAATGAAGAAAACTTGAAAAAGAACATGAAGAACAATCTAAAACGAAGAAGACAGCGGTGAAGATGCGACACTGCGATCTGGGGAGAATTTTGGTTTAAATAGTTTGAATCGGACGGCTCAGATTGTTCAGGACAGATCCAACGGTTGATCTTTATCCGATCTGAACCAAACTGTCCAGATGTTGATCAAGGGTCAGGATCTGCCTCCCAGTACCTCGGATCTTCTAGATTTGCAACGGATGGCTCAGATCAACCTGATCTTTGAATGGACGATCTAGATCCCTCTGATCTTGATCCAACGGCTGAATGATCTCTGATTTGGATGAAACCTTCAGATCTTGATCCAAGTGCTTGATTAACCTTAACCCCAGCTCGGATTCACCAGATCAATGGCGGATGGTTCAGATCTTCCCTTTTCTTGAATGGATGGTCTAGATCTCTCTTGAGCTTGATCCAATGGTTGGATCTTCTCCGATTTACCCCTAAACTTCCAGATCTCATTATGAAGGTCAGATCTACCTTCCTCAGCTGGGATCCATCTGATTTGCCCTGGATGATCCAGATCTGCTTATCTTCTGAATGGACGGCTCACAGTTCTCCAGAGCTTGGTCGCCTTGATCTGAGTCTGATCCTGACCAATCTTGACCTCGGTCCATGATCCTTTCAAAACCTACAAACATAGATTCACAATTAAGTTCCAAAATCTTTCAAATGTATAAAGATTTGCAAAAAAGCCCAAAATAAAACTAATCTCTAGAACTGAGGGTAAATTCAAGGTTAAGCATGCAAAATATGGTTCAAATATGGATTTTAGAGTCTGAAATAGTCAACAAAATAGTACTTATCACCCATATGAAAATATAGGGGTTGGTGAGGAAGTTCAATGGGGATCCTTTAGTGGAATGGATCCTTTAGTGGAATGAATCCTTATTAATGGATCTTGTTTGGATCCATTAGCGGGCCAAGACCCAACTCCTCGTCATGGTCCCTACCTTAGCCCTATAAATACCCCATAGGAGTCATGATACAAGGCTAATGAATTATTCTAAAATTAATTCAGAATTAATCCAAGAAATCCCTAAGTCTCTCTCTCTCCCTATCTCCCCTAGGGTTCATGGTGGTCGGTGACAATGAAGCTGAAGAAGGATAGGTTTCCTTCTCTTTTTTCTTTTCCTCTTCACCTGACACCTAATCAGAATCGGAGTAGACGACGGAAGGCTCCAATCTCGGAAAACGACCAGATAACGGTAAGAGGTTATTCCGTAATTGAATTATTGAAATTAATTGCCTATTTATGTTGTAACTTGGCGAAAGTCAAAATCTGGGTCGAGTCCCTCCGACAGGAAGTAAAACTCCTGAAAGGGGAAGTTGACTCGAGATCCTTGACCGAGAAGGTTCAAGAAGGAAACTCTACTCAAGTTGAAAAGCTTGAGAAAGAGAACTCCTCCTTGAAAACTCAGGTCAAGGAGCTCAGAGTAGCCTTAGAACGATTTACTTCGGGTTCCAAGGGTCTTAACATGATCCTTGGAAAATAGAAGTCCATTCTTAATCGATCTGGATTAGGGTATCGAACCAAGTCAAGACAACGGTCGTACTATGCTGTATTGAACCAACCTAGAGCCAAAGTTCAAGCATGGGTCCCCAAGCTTTGCTTGAACAACCATGCTGGACCAAACCAGTATTGGATCCCCAAGGACAAGATTCACATCTTGCCTAATCATTATCGAGGCTATAGTCCAGGGGGAGCCAATACAAAAACAATTTTCATAATTAGATAAAATTTTTTTATTGCATGCTTGCTTGTTTATTTCTTTCTGCAATTTATTATGCTTAGACCTAGGACTGGTTAGACTAAGGACTAAAATGACTTAATTGAAATTTGAACAGGTGGAGGTGAGATGATAGTACGTTAGGGAAGCCATTTTGGTGGAACTAGCCGAAGCTACTAATCCAAGACCCAAACTTGTTAGACCAAAATCTCTCAAGGAGTAACTTGAAGATGAATTTTCAACAAAAGGCTTTGTCAAGGAAAGAGTTGATGATCCAATAAGGCTACGGCCAAAGAAGGCCTAGTGCCTCACCAAGACCTGGAAGCCAATTATAGAAAATCAAATTCACTTTACTATTGTCAGATTTGAATCTAACACAAATTTCAATTAATCTTAGATTCAACCACTTTTCAAAATAAACTTAAAAATAATTAATTTTTTTTCAAAATTAATTTAATCCTTTTAACATTAACAATGATTTTAAATTAAAATCTTCATTCTTTTAAAACCTGTCTCACAAAACCCATAAGGTTAATGTGATTGATAACACTAGATTGGGTGAGACGTCTAGGATCTTATAGAATTTTAAAAAACTCAAACTATTGTCAAAATGTGTTCAAAATCAACTTTAATTTTATGTCAGTTTGAATATAAGCTTGATTGGTTGAGTCAACTGAGTCAAATCTAGTCAATATAGTCAACCGTGGTCAACAGTCAACCTGGTCAATAGTCAAACCCTGATAAACACGAGTGCCCGTGACCTGTAGGGCGCCCCCTACTTTATCTTCGACCAAGACAGCTAAAGCTGTCAACCTCTAGACACCTGACCCGGGCGCCCGTGACCTATCGGGCGCCCAAGCTTTATCTTCATCCAAGAAGGTCAGAACTGCCAAAAGCAACTGACCACTGACTCAGGCGCCCGTGATCTTACGGGCGCCGCAATGAACAAGGGCGCCCAGCACTTCACAGGCGCCCGTATAACCCTATATAAGGACCATGGCTCCCTCTTCATTCCTCACACCAAAACCAAAATCCTCCTTCTCTTCTCTTCCTCTCAAGGCGCTGGGAAGCCCTTCTTGTGTCCTCCAACGCCCTACTTCGAAAATGCCACCCCAGTATCAATTTTATTATGCATTTGTAAGTAATTTCTTTTTATTATCTCGCTTAAATGCATAATTTTCCTTTACATATTTAGAAAACGTCGCATCACTCAACCTAACCCCGTGGTCGAACCTAGCCCCGACCCAAGGTTCCCCAACTTGGAATTGTTTAACAAATTTGCCCAAACAACCTACAAGCCTATAAAGACTAGCTTCCTAAATAGGCAATTCTTTACCCAATCATGCCCCTTAGCTATGGATGCGATCATCTTCTATCAACTAGATCATCTCGTCTTCTGTACACATCCAGTTAACTTGACCCTGTGTGCAAAATTTTACAATTACCTAGTCAAAATTGATGACCTGCTCTACTATACCACCGTACAAGGAACTCCTCTAACTATTTCTCCAACCTTGTTTAATCGATTTCTCGGACTGCGACAGTCACAATCAACCTTTTGCTGCTATCCTCTGACTGACTGATAATTACCATTTTGTTGATAAATTTAGGCTCTAAAATCCATGTTTTGATCCACTTTCATATGCTTAAGTTTGCATTTACATTAGGTTTCATTAATTCTTTCTATTTTAGCTTTTGATTCAATTCTTTCTACATTGGAAATGTTTTGGCATTAATTTTGAATCTAATTTTGTATGCTTCAAATGACCATGGACCTAGATCAGAATGGACCAAACTTGATCCAGAATTGGATCCGAATCAAGACGATCAAGCCTTGGATTAATATGAGTCGTCCGATCAAGGAACGCCGAGATCTGAGCAATCTGTCAATTTCTGGTCAATCCGAGTTCAAGATAGAGTCAATCATGACCACAGATCAAGATCTGAAAATTTAATCCAAATCAGAAACAAATCAAGCTCAAGAGGATCTAGACCATCCATTCAAATGAAGGGAAGATCTGAGCCATCCACCTCAAATCTGATTGATCCAGATCAAGGAGTAGTAGATCAGAGCCACAGATCAAGATCTGGGAAGTTTGGTTCAGATCGGAGAAGATCTAACCATTGGATGAGATCGGAACAATCACAGCCGTCCATATTTTCAAATGGGAATTTAAATCAGAAACTTCTCTGCGCTGAGGTCGTGGTCGTGAGTAGCAGCAGAGATCTCGTTTTCTTCCGTTTTCTTCATCAGTTCTTCATCGTTTTCGTTAGTTTCTTCTCTCAAATCGCACGGCCAACATCAACTCGTTTCTTCTCAAGGTTTTGGATCATCAAGGTAAGTTTTCTGTTCAGTTTCGCTAATCGAATTCTAGCAGTTAAAGGAGTGAAGGTGAGGGTGTCGCCTGTGCTCTGCCACTGCTGATTCCGATTGATCCTTGTTGACTGCTGATTCCCGTCGTCCGGAGCTGTCAAAGCAACGTAGAGGGGTTCTCGAAGGTGTGCTGATAGCTTTTGAGGTCGATCGCTAATTAGTCATTCGAGGAGGAAGAGATTGGGGGTAGATTCCAGTCATCTGATCGGACCACTTGATCGGATAGAGATGACTCTGATCGGTCCCGTGACCGATCAGAAGAGGACCTGATCGGTCGGTTGACTGATCAGGAAGGCCAACTCGTAGCAAGCTGAACTTGGGAGTCTTTCTTCGATGGTTTTTGAGTCAAGAGGGTTTCTAACTCAACATTTGTGTGACGGCAAAGGGAAGACTTGATTAGGAATTGATTTGATGTTTTAATCTAGGATAATTTTTGTTCCAATCACTTGTTTTCTTCACATTGCTTAGTTTGTTCTAACTTCATTTCAAGTCAATGTTATTCAACAATGTTTTGATTTATTTTTCATTATCTTGCAAATTAGTTTCCTGCAATTAATTCTCTGCAATTAGTTCTTTAATTTCAATTCAATAGTTGAAGTCATATTGCTTAGTTTTCCAATAGGATAAGACTAGTACTTGCAATTTCCAAATTCATTCCATGCTTAGCTATGTTCATTCTATTTCATATTGTCCTTTCCTTATCGCAAAAAATCCCATTTTATTAGAAAAGCCAAAACATCAAACGACAAATAACCTTCAAGCTCGAGTTAAACATTCATTCAACTAGTCCTTGGAAAAATACGACCTGAGGCCCCTATTCTACATTTAACTTTGTTAGCCAAGGGTTTTCAGTTTATAAATATCTAAATTTGAGGCTCATTTGTGACACTTGTATAGGGCCACATCAAATTTTTGGCGCCGTTGCCGGGGAATCACTAGTTGAGTTTGTTTAATTTGAGCTTGTGTTTAATATTTATATTCTTTGATTCTATTCTCATTTGCTTTATCTTTTTGTATACAGTTGCTGCCATTTTGTTTGTTTTATGACCAGGGCTACAGGAGGAGATCTTGTGGAGTTCGATCTTGAGATAGAGAGAACATTCAGAGCTAAAAGAAATCAAGGAATAGTTTCAGAAGTTATTGAAAACATTTATATTCATTCAAGCAGTCCCATGGCAGCACATCAGTACTTTCAGAATTTCCAGCAGCAAGGTTATCAAGATTATCAGCAACCCTATGCTCAATTCTAGAATTTTCAACAAAATTTTCAACCATTCTAGCCTTATCAAGATTTCCAGCAACCAAATTATCATTTTCAGCCTCAACTTCAACAATTTCAGCAAGATTTTCAACCAAGTCAGCCTTTCCAACAATTTCAGCAGCCCTATTCGAATTTTCTGCAAAACCAACCCTTGAATCAGCCACCACAGTAATTTCAACCACAATTCCAAAATTTTCAGCAAGGTTACAATCATAATCAGCAAGTATTTCAACCATACAATCAAAATTTCCAGCCTTCAATTCAGAGTTTTTAGCCTCCACAATTTCAACCCTCACCACAACAATTTCAACCTCATAACCAAATTTTTAGAGCTACAATTCTCAGCAATTCCAACCAAGTTTCCAACCCAATTTTCAACAATTTTCACAGACAAAGCAATATTCAATCAGCCCCAACAACTTGATTTTCAGAGTTTACAGCCTACTAATAATTTTGAGCAACCTAATGAATCTTTTCAAGACCAACAAGAGTTTCATGCTCATCAAGGAGACTTTGAGGATTCTAGTGAGCTTGAGGCTCAACAACAAAAGCTTGAGGAGATTTTGCAACAAATCATACAACAAAAAAGTTTACAACAACAAGAGTATGATAATACGCTTCAAAACATTGAGAGACACATGGGACAATTGGTTAATGAAATGAATCAAATGCAAGCCCAAGGATCAAGCCAATTACCTTTTCAAGCTACTCAAAATCCTAAGGCGGATGATTGTGCAATAATTTTGAGGAATGAGGAAGTTGTTTCAAGTTTAAACATTCCAAGGGCTGAATTTGATGAAAAATTTCCAGCAACCTATTTTCCATCTCAAAACAACCCTGAAAATGATTTTACATCAGTTGTTAGTGACCCTAGTGCAAGCCTAAGACCTTCTTCAATTGATCTTGCAATTTTGGTGGAAGAAGAAGAAGAAATCAGCAAAATCAGGGCACCTACAATAGTTATTCCTCCTGAAATTTCTGTTCAGAGTTCATTTCCAAAATTTTCAGCTCAAGGGGAGGAACCAAAAGCCTCTTTACCATTTTCACAGCACCCCAGAGAGAATCCTCCTAGCATTAGCATGGGTATTTTAGATGAAGTTGTTGAGGCAGATTTAATTGCTGATGAAGCTTCACTTGATATAGTGGGAGGAGATTTTAGCTCAAATGAGGTTGAAGATGCATTACTGATAGAGGAATTAGAGGAGATGGATAGTAAAGCTTGTGACAGACTTGAATTCAATTCTGAAGATCTACAAGACCCTTCTAGACTTTTATTTTGTGATGATATAATTGTTGTTGGTCCTAACTTTTCTAATATGGTTGTTGCAGATATTGTTGATGAAGCATGCATTATAGATGATTCTACAGGTGTAGGGGATTGCACTGAGCCCCAGGGACCACCATCATTGATTGATACACTAGGAGATTCAGAGGATAAGCCAGAAAGTGTAGGGACTTGCATGGTGGAAGCAAGAACCCAAGAATTTCCTTTCTTAGTTGAATGTCCACCAGAACCTGAGCCTGAAGTGGAGCCTGTACATGACCAGGAGGAAGTAATAGTCAAATCTACTCTTGTAAAACCTCCAGGTATTCTTCAGCATGATAAGGTAAGTATTTCTCCTATTTCATTAGAAAAATTCATAGAGATACCTGAGATTGATTTCATTGGTTGTGATGCATTCCTTGACACATCTTATGTAGAGTCTGATTGTGAAAAACTCATAGAGGTACCTAAAATTGATTTTGTTGGTTGTGATGAAATTGTTGATACATCTTATGTAGAGGTTAATTGTGAAAATTCCATAGAAGTACCTAAAATTGATTTTGTTGGTTGTGATACACTTCTTGCTACATCTTATGTAGAGGTTAATTGTGAAAATTCCATAGAGGTACCTAGCGTTGATTTCATTGGTTGTGATGCATGTCTTGATACATCTTGTGTAGAAATTGATTGTGAAAAATTCATGGAGGTACCTAGTGTAACGCCCGTAAAATCTTCTCAATATTTTTTTTTAAAATATTGATCATGCCTATATAGATTATTGAGTAACATATGAATACTAGCATGATTCCTTATATGGATTAAAAAGCTAAGTACTAATGGGCCTTACATGGGCTCTTCTAGTACCATGGTTATTAGTGGACCTTAGGTAGAATTTAGCATAAATAGAAATGAGTTCCAATTAGGAATATTAGCATGACTCTTGGTGGACTCTTATTATTGGGACTGGGTGTATGTTGACATGGATGCGGGTTCGTAATTTTAAAATTAATTACGTGCAGCGGAAGGTTTAGCATAAATAACTTCTCAAATTATTTAACCACACATCTAAGCATGCAACTTTATCTTGTGTAGACATGATCATATATTTATAATTTTGTTGAAACATAAACTAATTTACGTATTACCTCGCGTAACTCGAAGGAAGGGATGAGATCCAACCGTAAGCATCCCTTAGAAGCTCCGCCTCTATTCGCGTCCACGCCGAGTATCTTCGGGATGACTTCGCAAAGCCACGAGTTTTGTGTTCTCGAGAACTACTAGATTCTCTGAGAATGCGACAAGAAAAACCAAGAGAGAAGTAATCACATCGAAAAACTCACTACCAAGGTTGGCCGGAATCACAATTCCGGCGAGAAGGAGGAAGATGACTTGCGCCCAATCCCAAGGTGATGATGGCTGGAGAGGAAGATCGTCCCAACAGAAGAACTTCGTCGCCTCAGTGCTTCTCCTTGTGCTCACGGCAAGAAGAAGGGAGAAGAACCTTGTGGCCGGCCAAGAGGAAGAAGGGAGGAGAGGGACAGAGCCCAGGCAAGAATACTTCGATTATTTTCCAAGCCTTGCCTTGGGTCCTTTATATAGTGGCCTCTCAACCATCAAGCCTCTCAAAAAAGTGACTTATTCCATCATGCCAAGTTTTATCATATTTTAATTCATGATAAAATCGACCAAGTCTCCCTTTTTTTTTATGGAATAAATTTTCTTATCATGGTAAATCAATCCATGATTGATTTTATAAAATAAAATAAATCAATCTATGGTTCATTTTAATTTCCATGAAAAATAAACCAAACTTTGGTTTATTATATAAAAATTTATATCATCCATAATTTTATAAAACAAACCACACTTGGTTTATTTTATAAATTGAACCAAAAACTTGGTTCTCTCCCTTTGTTGTGGCCGGCCAAGCAAAGAGGATGGAGACCCTCTTTGGCCGTCCCATCCAAGCCACACCCCAATGAATTAAACTTATTTAATTCATCTATTAAGTCTTCAAAAGACTTAGCCATTTTACGCTTCCGATGCGTCTCTGAAAAATTCAGATTCGACTTATCGTTTGGCTTAACCAAACCTAATCTCTCTTGATTGGAAAATTCAATTTTCAACTCGTTTTAAATCCCTCAGATTACTTGTAGTGCGTGTGACTAAATAGGCTTTCGATTTATGTTGGCCGTCTATAATTAATCAATTATAGAACGATCATGAGTGGCACCTAGTAGTACATCATGATCCCCAATTAATCGAAAGATCAACGGTTGACCTCAGAAACAATTCTGAAACCCTTCAGCAGCTATAATGAATCGTGCCCCATTCCCTTCACCATCTTATACCCACTTGGTTCAGCACATGGTCTATGTGTGTCAGTCCCCACTAGGCTGACTACGTCACACCTAGCCCAAGTAACGTTTTCTCGTCCTACGGATTCTAATTACTCTCATGTATTTAAGAGATTCATACTCTGAACATGTCATGCTCTGGCCAGAGGCTTCGAGTAACAATCCGACGATAGGCCTCGGGTATACATCTCCTCGCAAGGAGTGGTGAATCCTTTGTAGGCTGTTCAAACATCTTCGGGCACTTCGGCTTATACCCAATCATCCTGGGTCCACACCTCCTTGGAGATGCTTGCTTAAGATGTTAAAGTATAAGTCTCCATGACCAAGATGACTTGAACATCGCAAGTTAAAGGAACATCGCACTTAAGCTGCAGTAAGAACTTCACTGACATATATATATGTAGACTACCATATGAAGTTTTACAACCAGTCACTCCAATGAACTAGTTTCCTTAACTAGCATTCATGTTTATCTCCGGACATCCCAATGTCACCAGCCAGTGAGAATCAGCTGATTAGAGAATAACCCATGCTAGTCTCAATAGAGTTGATAGTGTCCGTATTTATCAATTCATCGACTAGGGACAATTTCAATACTTCACAATTGTACATGTAGAGATAATCACTAGTTATGAATTCATCACAAATTCTCTCATGCTGTGAATTGTATTGTGGACATTCAGTAAATGAGTTTAAGATCTCAATCAAATACATAAACATGTATACTCAAATAGTGAATATTCATTTATTAAAATAAATGATTACAATCATAAGGCGATTGCCTTAGGACATTTTTCTCATATCACTAACACTTATGTCAGCCTTGCCAAAAATAAGAGTAAATGGAATAAAAATAAAGTGCATGCACCAAGGATTGAACCTTGGACCTAGAATAGAGGCAAAGCCTCATCATGCATGTACTAACTAATTCACCTAGCAAGGGAGTGTTATTGGGAATGAAAGAAGAATTTACTTGAGGCTAAAGGAAGTTGAAGAGGCACCATGTGAAGAGGCACCATGACCCTTCACTTAGTATAAAAGAGGGGGATGAGGAGTGAAGAGACACATAAGTTACTTTTCTCCTTTTCTTCTTCCACCAAGGCACTTCCTCTCCTCTCTTCTTCCTCCTCCTTGCCTCCTTCTTGCCGTGAGCCACAAAGGGGTTTTCCCCTTGGAGAACTTCACAAGAGGACTCCCTCTTGAAGATCCAAGGTTTCCTACAAGGCTACAAGAGCAAGGGGTATTCTAAGGCCAAGAAGGTTTTCATTTTTCCTTCTCTATTCAAGGTTTATAACCAAGATAAAGAGAGGTAAGACTCCCTCACCTGTGGTATAATAGTTTTTATGTTGTCTATCATGATATAAGATCTTGTTGGACTCTATGTTGAGAAAACTATGGATTAGGGCTTTCTAGGGTTCGGCCAAGCAAATCTTTTGGGTTTGGGATGATGTTAAAACCTCACTTATACTTCCTAATGCTTTCTTATGATAAATAAAGAATGAATTGTGAGTTGTGGAATTTTTGTAGCACCCTAAGTCCCTCATGAAGTTTCGGCCACTTCTCCCCTTTCATGGTTAGGATTAGATCTAACCCTCCAAGCATGCTTATTATGATTTCCTATGATACAATGGATGTTAATTGTGAGTTATATGAAGTTTCCATGCACTTGTGACCCCTTATAAGTTTCGGCCAAGACTTAATATAGGGCTAGGAATTTGGGTTAGCCCCAAACATGTGTTCTAATGGCTTCCTATGGCATTGTATGTATTGTATGGGCTTTACTTTACTTATGGTACCTCACATGTTGCTAGAATAGTGGGACTTTTATCTACAACTTTTGGTCAAGCACTAAGCCTAGGGTTTGGGTTAGTCTAAGGTTCCAAGTGTACTTGTTTATGGCTTATTATGATGTAGATATATGTTAAAGCATGTTGTATGAATTTTATGATACCTAAACCCTAACTTTATGTGCTATGCATCATGACCTTGTATGCTTATATTATGTGCCATGTTTTAGTAGGTTTTATTTATGGATGTTTTAAACCATATACCATGAACACATGTGTTGTGAAGTAAGCATCATGTTTTTGTAGAATTATGCATGCATTAGGTAAATGCCATGAACATATGTATATTATGGTTATGTAGACCTACGCATGTATTATGTTGAATGTCATGAACCTATGTAGTATGTATCATGTTCATATGGATTCTACCCATGCATGCTTTATGATAGATACCATGATCATGTATGCTATGTGATATGTAACATGTATGAAAAAAACTTATCTATGCATGCTTACCTTATGTACCATGATCATGCAAACTTTATGAACTAAGATGATGTTTATGCCTTAAGGCATAATTATGTATGTATGTCATGCCTTATGAATGAAGATGATGAATGAAGATGATGTTCATGCCTCTAAGGCATAATGATGTGTGCATGACATACCCTATGAATGAAGATGATGATCATGCCTTTAAGACATAATGATGTTATGCATTAACTATGAATGATGAAATGCTAAGTATGCTTTATACCATGCTTCATGTATTAAGATCATGTTATGTCTTTAAATATGCCATGTAAGTTCTATGAATGATGTAAAAAGAAGCATGTGATGCTATTTTACTTTATGAATGGGCTTGTATCAGAGCCAAGTTAGGTCCAAGGGATAGGCTCCTTATGAAAGCCTCGGTGTGGGACTACCGTAGCTGTCCCCGGTTATGGGACTACCACAGCTGTCCAACAGGGATGGACTCCTCATGAAAGCCTCGGTTCTGTACTACCGCAGCTGTCCCTAGGTTGAAGGTAACCTAGTACCCTAGTAGGTCGAGACTAGCTACCTTGCATTTACTTAGGGTTGCGCGCAAATGATGGATGTATGTATGTGGTACAAGCCGGGGCCCCCCATAATGTTATGATTATTGTTCAAGTATTTATAATTATGATTTGCAAATAAGCATCCTTATGTTATGTGCATTTGACTCATGCATTTATTCATGCTATGCATCTATGTCATGTCAAGTATGTCATATGCTTACGTTTTATGTTAAGAACTTCTCTATGTCTCTATGTTAAATATTTTATGTGCTTATATTTTATGTCAAGTACTTCTTATGCCATGAGCTCTATGTACCTTCATTTCAAGTTAAGCACTTCCATATGATTATGTATTTCCATGTACATCTATATGCCTCCTCATGTCAGATGCTTTACAAATACCTACTCATGATATGTTTTTGTTTTATGTTACACTCTCTATGTTATGCCTTTTTCATTGACTGAATGCGACGTATGATTTTAGTGAGTAGGAAAGAGTCTTACTAAGCCTATGTGCTTATAAGTTTTACTTTCTTATACCGCAAATCAAGCAAGAGGGTACTAAGCTAAGGGAAGCAGCTGGAGGGGCAAGTGTGTGTGTGTGTGTGGGAGTGACTCGGTAAAGAAAAAGGAAAAAAAATACTATTGCTCATAATTATCACATGTTTTATGTTTTGCATTGTCCTCTCTAGTTTCATGCTATACTTTATGATGGTTTTCCTAAAGAACAATTTCTTATGTTTTGCATTGTCAACTCTAGTTTCATGTTATACACTATGATGGTTTTTCCTAAAGAACAACTTTTGATGATTTCCATGATGTGTTCGTTTAGAACAATATGTTGATAAGTTATGTTTAATGCAAACATGTTCAAGAATGTTATGTCTCATATGCTATGTCTTATTTCTTTTATGTTATGACAATGCTAAGTTTACCAAGTAACCCTGTTTAGGAATGATAGCTAAGATATGTCAATATTAGTTGCATGGTTAAAATGCATATGTAGGAAGTTTTAAATTATTCCGCTGCATTAAGATCTTCATATGCATATATGTATGTTCGCATAACGCCGCCTTCCGCCTACATCGTTGGGCGAGAAGGGCGGGCATTACAGGTTACTAGGTCTTCCCACCCCCTGGACAGTGGATTTTTAGCTCAATTGGTTACCAGGATTCATAAAGAACTATTACTTGAGCCTGGGTCTAGGGTTCGAATCCTGGGGAAGGCAAAAATCCACTGTCTAGGGGGTGGGAAGACCTAGTAAGGTAACGACACGGTCGACGGTCGAAGGTGGACGACCCACAGGAAAATAAGTGGTCGCCGAATGGACCGCCAAATGGGCCGGGTCGTTACAATAAAAAGGTGCCTTTTTATTGTAACAACCCGACCCATTTGGCGGTCCATTCGGCGACCCCATTATTTTTCTGTGGGTCGTCGACCGTCGACCGTCGACCGTGTCGTTACCTTACTAGGTCTTCCCACCCTCTGGACAGTGGATTTTTGCCTTCCCCAGGATTCGAACACTAGACCCAGCCTTAAGTACTAGTTCTTTATGAATCCTGGTAATCAATTGATAAGATCAATTGGTTACCAGGATTCATAAAGAACTAGTACTTAAGCCTGAGTCTAGGATTCGAATCCTGGGGAAGGCAAAAATCCACTGTCCAGGGGGTGGGAAGACCTAGTAAGGTAATGACACGGTCGACGGTCGAAGGTGGACGACCCACAGAAAAATAAGCGGTCGCCGAATGGACCGCAAAATGGGCCGCCAAATGGGCCGGGTCGTTACACCTAGTGTTGATTTTATTGGTTGTGATGAATTACTTTATACATCCTATGTAGAAGCTAATTGTGAAAAACTCATAGATGTACATGAGGATGATTTTGTTGGTTGTGAAACATTTCTTGATACATCTTATGTAGAAATTGATGGTGAAAAACTAATAGAGGTACCCAAAATTGATTTCATTGGTTGTGATGAGTTTCTTGATATACCCTTTCTGGATACTAATTGTGAAAAACTCATGGAGGTACCTAAGATAGATTTTATTGGATTTGATGCATATTTGGATACATTCTATATAGAGACTGATTGCATTTCATTTCTTCCTTACGTTGCACGCGTGAGGGAGGTATTGCATGGTTTTGCTAGGTGCCGTCGGATTCTGGAGTGGGTGCTCCAACTTAATAGACTCCAACCTCCTGGAAGGATTTCCAAAAAGCATCAAGAGGGAGGAGTTGATCTTACTTTGACTCGAAGCACTTCACCTCTTGAGTGGATGTTGTACTTTAATCGTCTCCGGCCACTGGAACATATTTCTGTGAAGTTTAAGTGTGGGGGAGTAGTGTACCATGACATTGATCACATGAAGAATGCTCTCTCGACCACCCAAACTCCACCACTACTGGGATGGAGGTTACTTCTTAATCAACTCCAACCGCCAGGAATAAAGGGGAGTTTGTTCCTTCTTGCATTTTATTTCATTGCTTGTTTCATTTTTATGTTTTCTAGAACTAAAATTTTCTTTTAAATGAGTTCTTGCTAATAATTGCTTGAGTAGTGTAGAATGAATAAAGAGTCATTGTAGATACCATTTTATCCCTTTTGGCATTTTATTTCTTGAATGAGTTGGAATAAATATATCTATCTAGATTTTCTTATATCATTTTAGAGTCCTTTGAAAGCAAATTAAATTTGGTTGTTAAAACTTAGGATTTGAGCCAATGGATGAAATTCTTGGATGCTTGAGTACTACTTAGTTATGGACTCTAGATTGATGACTTAAGATGAATTCTTTTTACCTAGTAAGGGAGTGACCAAATTTTTGTGATACACACATGTGATAGTACTCTAGAACTTGCTTAGGTTCTTTCAAAACTATATTTCTATGATTGGACCACATTTATAGAGGTGAATCACTTTGTTTTCTTTCTCATATCATTTTTGCAATAATGTTGTTGATCTACTCTATATTCCATTTTTCTTCCCTAATCTCTATGTTCATCATAGTCTTTACCATGGACTTGGGTGTCTTAATGTTTCATGATGTTACTTTGCTCGAGACAGACAAAAGTTTAAGTGTGGGAGAGGATCAAGCATTTGATCAAATATAGAGGATAAAGTGTAGCATTTGGCAACATACAAGTAAAGGTGCCAATTGAAGGGGTTTGTATCAAGTTTGGTTGCAAAAGTAAGTGGAGCATATAATTCCGTATTCATCAAATGTTTTGATCAGAAACGTTTCTATTGAAGATGAATTGAGCTGTACAATTTGAAAGTGCCGAAAGGAAAAAAATATATAAGCAAAAATAGAAACCAAAGACATGGCTGTAGAGGAAAAAACCAGAGAAAGAAAAGAAAGAAAAAGTCAGCAGCTGAAAAACAAAAGAAAAGAAAAGAAAGAGAAAAGAACATGAAGAGGAAGTCAAGTTCTGGGTTAGAAATTGAATTGAAAGAAGGGATCAAGTATCAAGAGTGAGTTATAGATTAAAAGAAGGCAAATCTTAGAAGACAGTTTCAGGAATTCTGCAGATTTCAACTACTGAGCATACCCTGATCGGTCTGCAGACCGATCAGAAGCGTTCCAGTCCGATCCCCAATCCGATCAGGGAAAGCTTGATCGGTCTCTTGACTGATCAGAAGGAGTTGGCACACTGAATTCAGTATTTTTCTCATCCAAATCAGCTGATCCTTACTCCCCTTGGTTCGGAATTCATTAGAGGCTATCATGAGAGGGCAAAGTGCATTAGGTTACATTTTGGAGTGTCCAAGTCTTCCACTTCCTCTACTTTTTCCATATTTTCTTATTATGCCATATTTCTTTTCCATATTTTCCTTATCATACTATATTTCTTTACTTCCTTATTCATGATTCTTTAGTATCAAAATTCATTGAACTTATCTTTTATTCTATTCATTTCATATCTCTTTAATTTGTTCTAATAAACCTTTGTAGATGTGGACACAAATCAAGAATGATGGTGAAGTATAGATAATAAGCAAGCCTATGGTAGTGCAAGAACTATGTTGTGTTTGAGTGAGCTCCACTTTCATCTAAAAATGTAAAGTTTAGGAAGAGAGCCACTAAAACTCCCTTTGGAAGGTTTTTTTGAGTTAATTCACCTCAATGAGTCATGAAGGATGAAGTATATTAAGTTGTTGATTTAAGGACGAGATATTAGTCCATTGAGTTTAGACTTTTGAGAATTGACAACCCTAGGTAATTTCCTTTCAATTGCTTTTAACTATGATTGAGAATAATCTAGGGGGATACATCATTAGTTTACTAGTAGCTTGTGCGAGACGCCCAGGAGTAAGTGTGGGGGAATTGATAATTACCATTTTGTTGATAAATTTAGGCTTTAAAATCCATGTTTTGATCCACTTTCATATGCTTAAGTTTGCATTTACATTAGGTTTCATGAATTCTTTCTATTTTAGCTTTTGATTCAATTCTTTCTACATTTGAGATGTTTTGGCATTAATTTTGAATCTAATTTTGTAGGCTTCAAATGACCATGGACCTAGATCAGATTGAACCAAACTTGAGCCAGAATTGGATCCGGATCAAGACGATCAAGCCTTGGATTAATATGAGTCGTCCGATCGAGGAACGGCGAGATCTGAGCCATCTGTCAACTTCTGATCAATCTGAGTTTAAGATAGAGTCAATCATGACCATAGATCAAAATTTGAAAATTTCATCCAAATCAGAAGCAATCTGACCGTTGGATCAAGCTCAAGAGGATCTAGACCATCCATTCAAAAGAAGGGAAGATCTGAGCCATCCGCCGCAGATCTGATTGATCCAGATCAAGGAGGAGTAGATCAGATCCACAGATCAAGATCTGGGATGTTTGGTTCAGATCGGAGAAGATCCGACCGTTGGATGAGATCGGAAAAATCACAGCCGTCCATATTTTCAAATGGGAATTTAAATCAGAAACTTCTCCGCGCTGAGGTTGTGGTCGCGAGTAGGAGCAGAGATCTCATTTTCTTCCGTTTTCTTCATCAGTTCTTCATCGTTTTCGTTAGTTTCTTCTCTCATATCGCGCGACCAACATCAACTCGTTTCATCTCAAGGTTTTGGATCATCAAGGTAAGTTTTATGTTCAGTTTCTCTAATCGAATTCTAGCAGTTGAAGGAGAGAAGGTGAGGGTGTCGCCTGTGCTCTGCCACTGCTGATTCCGATCGATCCTTGTTGACTGCTGATTCCCGTCGTCCGGAGCTGTCAAAGCAACGTAGAGGAGTTCTCGAAGGTGTGCTGATAGCTTTTGAGGTCGATCGCTAATCAGTCATTCGAGGAGGAAGAGATTGGGGGTAGATTCCAGTCATCTGATCGGACCACTTGATCGGACAGAGATGACTCTGATCGGTCCCATGACCGATCAGAAGAGGACCTGATCGGTCGGTTGACCGATCAGGAAGGCCAACTCGCAGCAAGCTGAACTTGGGAGTCTTTCTTCAATGGATTTTGAGTTCAGAGGGTTTCTAACTCAACTTTTGTGAGACGACAAAGGGAAGACTTGTTTAGGAATTGATTTGATGTTTTAATATAGGATAATTTTTGTTCCAAGCACTTGTTTTCTTCACATTGCTTAGTTTGTTCTAACTTCATTTCAAGACAATGTTATTCAACAATGTTTTGATTTAGTTTTCATTATCTTGCAAATTAGTTTCCTGCAATTAATTCTCTGCAATTAGTTCTTTAATTTCAATTCAATAGTTGAAGTCATATTGCTTAGTTTTCCTATAGGATAAGACTAGTACTTACAATTTCCAAATTCATTCCATGCTTAGCTAAGTTCATTCTATTTCATATTGTCCTTTCCTTATCGCTAAAAACCCCCCATTTTATTAGAAATCCCAAAACATCAAATGACAAATAACCTTCAAGCTCGAGTTAAACATTCATTCAACTAGTCCTTGGAAAAATACGACCTGAGGCCCCTATTCTACATTTAACTTTGTTAGCCAAGGGTTTTTAGTTTATAAATATCTAAATTTGAGGCTCATTTGTGACACTTGTATTGGGCCACATTACCGACCCTCCCTTCGCTCCCCCCTATTTGCACATCACTCTAGACACTCTTTACTCCTACTTTTTTGGAGATGTGCGGAACCCATTAGCACGGCGGTTTCAGTCCGTTGACTTACAAGTCCTGGATTATGCCCTCTACCGAGTTATAGTTCGTTGTGTTCTCCCACTCACCACCTGAGATGTCGCGACCATGCGATCGTTTCACACATTTCTACTCTACGCCATGATTCATCAGTTAGATATCGACATAGGCCTCCACATATTCCACACCATCATTTACACATCGAGCGTATCTACTCACGATCGAGTACATACACCCTACTATCATATTATCACCGCCCTCCTTCACCACCATGGTCGCGACATCACTGCTGGGGAGATCATCTCGATGACTGAGTTTGATGAAATTAGGTTTAGAAACTTCTCTTTAGCGGGGATAGACGTTTCGGCCACGGGGGGTCCTATCATGGAGACGAGAGGGCTAGACGGCAGGATGACTCTGACTAGGAGGTGGAGGTAGATGTAGCCGATCTCGTAGCCGAGATCAACGAGCACCTACAGGAGCCTCCTCCACAGACCACCGATCAGCGCATTACACTATTGTAGATGGAGCTGCACTGCCTCAGGGAGGAGATGGAGGCCCGTCACGCAGAGTATATGGATGCAAACGAGGCCCGCCACGTTGAGCACATGGACACCCTCTGAGCCGATCGAGAGACAAACGAGGCGCGATATAATGAAATGATGTCCTTGTTTCGATCTTGGCAGCCTGTCCCATTTGATCCTCCTGGCCCTTCTTCATAGATCAGAGTGATTTCAGCTATCTCATTGTACTGTTGACTATTTGACTATCCCTACTGAGTAGGGTTGACTTGTGCCTGACTATGGTTTTACTTTGCTGGTCCTACTACTAACCAGATAACTCTTATGCATTTATCAGATTTACTTGTTGATTACTTGTTTGATAAGTTATTAGTATTATGCCATTTTAATTAGAATGCTAAGTGTTATACCTCATAATCGAAGGTTATGTTTAGTAGAATAGGACCGCTCTACATGTTTTGTTAAAATGCTTTATTTCTTATCTGTTATTTAATATGTTTGAAAAATAATTTTTGTCTTGAAATTTAAAAGTGATTTTCCGACTTAGTTTTTTTAAAAACTTACCCCTTTCAAAACTAGGATTTTTTCGCAAATGGACCTAGCCTAGGCCCTAACCCTAGAACTGCATGCACCTATAGATCTGGAAGCCAGCATCTCACAAGCACCTTAGGGTACTTTTGATTGACAACCTAGACTGGGTTGAGATGCTTAGGTCTATGCCTTGATTCAAGATGCTTTAAGTTAGTGCATCTGTAGTAATTGGAGCAATAAATACCAATTGAACAACAATCGGGTTAAGTGTCAATCTTAGAAAATCTAACTTGATTAGATCACTTAACTTGACTAACCCTAGCGAAAGTTACTGTTTATGACAGTTAGTAAGTAGCTAACTGAGTTAGACAGGACCCGAAAAAGAATATTTAAATTGGTTTGGTCCAGGTTATGCTTAGAATTGGTTCAATACAGAACTTTACTTTCTTTACTCTAATTTTTTTTTTGCTATAATAATTTTTTTTATATATGGCAAACGGGGAGAGAAAGGAAAGGAGAGAAAAGAAGTTTTTATTTTCAAACTTTAATTTTTTTTTCAAAACTTTTATCTCCTTTTTCAAAAAGTAAAGTAACGAAAATACTTATTTTCAAATCTAAAGCATTTCTAAAATGAAAAATTTTCTAAGTGCATAACTCAAAAATCTTTTGAGAATTTTCTAAGTGCTTAACTCAAAAATCTTTTTGCTTAACTCAAAAATATTTTGGAGAATTTTCTAAGTGCTTAACTCAAAAATATTTGGAAAATTTTTTAAGTGCTTAACTCAAAAATCTTTTGAGAATTTTCTAAGTGTTTTAACTTAAATCTTTTGAAAATTTTTTAAGTATGGAAAACTTAAAAATGGTTTTGGAAATCTTTTTAAGTGTTCAACTTAAAGTCTTTATCGAAATTTTTTTTCTAAGTATCTAACTTGAAAATGTTTTTGAAAATTTTCTAAGTGTTGAAAATCTAAAAAATCTTTTGGAAAATTTTTTGGGATAGTCAATGACCTAGAAGTGTTTTAAAAAATCCCACATATTTTTGAAAAACTCAGGGGGAGAAAACTAAATATCTCTTACATTGCTTGTTTCTTTAACTTAACATTTTGAACCATGTTGTCATAAATCAAAAAGGGGGAGATTGTTCGTGTAGGAAGCACCTAAGTCAAACCTGTGTTTTGATAATGGCAAAGGGATCAGATGTCAAGGAGGTATTCTGATCTAACATACTTACTGAGTGTGCAGGAAAAGTCCTATGTACACTAGGCAAGAAGTCCTGGCAAAGGGCTGGGCAATGAAGTCCTGGTCGAGGACTAGGCAAGAAGACCTGACCGGAAGTTGGGCAAACAAGTCCTGGTCAAGGACTGGGCAAGAAGTCCTGGCAATGGGTTGGGCACCGATGACCTGACCGAAAGTTGGGCAAGAAGATCTGACTGGAAGTTGGGCACGAAGACCTGGTCAGGTGGACTGGGCAAAAGTCCAACCGGAGGAGCCGGTTAGCACAAGGTAAACTCTCCTAAGAGGGGTAGGTGAGGACACATTCCCCGTCAAGGGAACAGTAGGCGTCAGTTCGACCTAGGGTTCCATTTGGGAGACCCAAAGTCAAAACCAAGACAGCTACGACTGTAATGACTAACATACTTTACTTTCTTGTTTTGGAACTATCCTTAGTTGCAGGAAACAAAGGAGTGTGTTTCTGCAGCTCGGGTGCCCCAATGGAGTCGGGCATCTAACTGGGGCTAGGCGTCTGTATGGATACAGGTGCCCCAATGCGAAGGAAAAAATCAGAACATCGAAGCAAGCTGCCACAAAGCCTGTGGACTGAGTCAGCTCAGGCGCCCGTGAGGTCACAGGTGTAGCGACCCGCCTTCTTACTGCCTTAGACGGATCGTTACATTTCTCTACTTCTCTACTTTTGATACATGACTACAAATGCGGAAATCTTTTTTTTTTTAAATTCATCTAACAATTATATTCTAACTTAAGCAATCATGCATAATAACATATCACACTTCCTTTCTCAAAAGCTCGCGAATGGTACACTGTGAAACCTGCCTCACCCAACTGAACTGTCGGGTACCAGTCGACTGGTGACGTGGCAGTCGACTGGTACGCCTGTGAGCTGAAAGTTCAGCTTTCGGCAGTTGCTTCACAGCTCCATCAAACCCATAATTTCGAGCCATATGGAATCATGACACCATTTCTATACTCTATACCAATTTTCTAAACAGTTTAGCCAATCACAATGAATCCATAAACTTAAAATTTGGACTTTTACGAGATTTAGCAAGTTATGAAAAACTATCAAAAACTTTAGTCTAGAGTTTGTACCAAACTTTGCTTCTAACCATTTAAACTCATCATGCAAGATTCTATAACATTGCTAAAGCATTATGGAATACGAATGCAACTTTTCTAGACATATTTAAGCAATAAAAACTTGATTCAACGAGGAACTAGTACTATCTTGGCACAAACATCCATTTCTCCAACAAAGTATCAATACTCCCATCTACTCATATTTCTACTCATCCAATGCAATCATAAAAATATATAGACTAAAAGAAATGACATGGAATCTTTACTCTAAGGAATTGAGCATATAAAACTATCCATAACTTAAATATTCGCTAAACTCCATAAAGCAAGAACATAAAATTCAAATGAACTATAACATTATGAATTAATAACTAAATTGTCTTGCGCCAAAGATCTCTCCATAATCAGCCACCACACACACTCTACTCAGCACCGCCTCGTCGCCTTCCTTCAGAATTGCTTGCCTTTACCTTTATCTGCAATAAGAGGAAATGCATCTATAAGCGAAAAGCTTAGTAAGTACTATCTAGCTCACAAAAACTCGAAATGTGCAAACATGCTTCTAGATCAAACTGAACATCATATGAGATACTAATATGCTTGAAAGAAAACTAAGAACATGTATAGCTCAAAACATACATACTCAAGCAATAGATAATCTCAATTTACTTTTCTTGGCTCAACTTGAAACTTTAGCTATTCTTTAACTTTTGAAAACTTTCTTAAACTTTAGAAAACTTTGCTAAAGCATATACTTGAAAATAATAATCACTTGGATCCACTGAAGACGTAAGTACCATCTGATATGCGCGTTCCCTAAAAGGTTGGGGTAGCGAGCCACCAATCCTAATAGAGCAGACCTTGGTCTACCAGGGCCAAGACCTTGGAATTGGACACCTGGATTTCTTTAACGACGCCCTTGGACGCCGGGTACTGGCCTTAGAAAATAAAATAGCTCTTCTTACTTTTCTTTCTTATCTGTAAATGCCTTGGCATTTTCTGGAGCACCTTGCGTGCTAAAATCCCTAAGTCTTGACTTTTGGGGATTTCTTAAGGCCTTAGCCTTTTCTTTTCTTATCTTTATCTTCTCTTTTCTTTTCTCATAGCTTTCTTAGACCCTAAACTCATATAGGGTACATGAATAAACTTATACATAAGCATACAACAATTAATGAACTGAGATAACATACAAAAACTTAAACAAAAAGGAAATAGCTCTTTTTTAAAAACTTTTAAAGGAAATTCTCGCGGAAAAACCGCCTCTTACTGCAAGTGAGCAGTACTTACATTGATATCTTGGACTTACAACCATGATTGACGTCTAGAGCTCGGGAGAAACTTGAGATCTCGGAGAATTCTTCACGCCTACGCGTTCCTCTCGTCGCGGGGATCCCGAATATAGGATTATCTCTTGGAGAAGAGTCTTGGCCGGCCCTCTAGAGCTTGGTGTGGCGTGCGCACAAGAGAGGGGAAGAAGAGGGGTCGGCGCAACTTGGGAGAGGGAGAGGGTTTGAGGGAAAATAAAACTTCTCTCTTTAATTATCTATTTATACTTAAGGGGCGGATCAACTTAACTATACCTTAAATACAGTTCTCTCCGTCCATTGTTGTGCTTGATACCCCTAGCCCGGCTGGCTGCGCGCTCCCTTGGTCTCGTGGTGGTCGCGGGTTCGAGCCACCCGCTGCACTTAATTGGTTTTTCCATTTTTGGCTTTTTCCTTTTTCTTTTTGTTTTTCCAAAAATACCAAACGGACTCGGAAAATTCCATAAAAATACTCTAAAAATTCCTAAAAATATCTAGAATATTTTTAAACCATTTCTAAATAATTCTAAGGACTTTAAGAACTAAAAATAGAAATTTTGGGGCGTTACCACAGGCACCCCCATTAGCTCAGGCGCCCAAGTGTAGATGGATAAGCACTGACCGAGCCTGCGGATAAGAGATCGCGCAGGGAAGCCCACGTGTTAGGCGCCCCCATCGACACAGGCACCCCCATGGGTGCTATAAAAGGGGGTTCACCCCTAAGGCTTCGACATTCATTGCTCTCTACGCTCCAGACACTTTCGTTCAAGCCTGCGGTTTGGCAAACTTCGACTTCGAGATTCCAGCGCCGACGACGCCCCTCTGCTCTGGAATTCGTTCCACCTTGGGCGTCGATAAACTTAAATTACGAAAGTGTTGCTAATTCTATTTTCAATTCTATATCTGTACGATCAATTTGTAAAAGTTATTCCGAATATAGAATTGCCCAAAGTAAATGGTCAAGGACCGTGGGTCTTGGAGTAGGAGCTGACCACGACTCCGAACCAAGTAAAACCAATCTGTGTTCGCGATTGATTGATTTTCTGCTGCGTATTTTCTCTAGTGTTCCGAAAAAGTTAATCTCGATATTCACCCCCCCCCCTTCTATCGAGTTTCTACGATCCAACAGTGTAGAGTTAAACATTTCTTTATTTTGATGAGATAGGATATCGACTTATATACTTGGCCGGTAGGTACTCGTAGATTTAGTTTAGCTGGATGACTCGTAGTAAATTCGATTTGGTTATGACTATGGTGCGTGGTTAAACTTGGACCATTATGAATCATGTTGATAATTGTATTCTTGATGACATGTCTGGAGGACATGATCTGCTGTGATGCAGCAAAGATGATATTAGTTGTTTATCATCTCGGATGATAGAGGATAGAGATATCCTATTTTCACGGGACTTTTGATCTCAGATTCATTATGCTTGGTTAGATAACCAAAAAGTACAGTCAGATGTGACTTGTACCGATCCGGAAAGGTGTGGAGCTAGTTGCTTGCCACTTACGGGTTACAGTTTGTACTTGGTTTGGAGAACAAAGGAGGTACCAACGTACTTATGATTTGCGCTGAAGCGAATCACTTATAAGGTTAGACCACCTTTGTGTTAGTAGGAGCCCTAGAGCCAATTATGTGATGATTGACTAGGGGCATTTTGTATCATATTCTATTAGTAATAAAGGCATGTTTGGTTATTATACTTACTTTGTATTTTGTGCCAAATGACTAAGTATAATAATGTCCTTGTGTAGTAGGTTCTTATCTACATTATATCAATTGGTTGAATCGATAGTGAGATAATGTAGAGAATACTACACTAAATTATTCCTAGTCAAGCATCAATTATTCAGGGACAATATTGATGCATGGAGACTAGCATGTAGGTCAACTGATGACTTGAGCTCACAAGTCATGGATATGTGATATCAAGTTGACACATGGGTATACATTGGAGAATGTGTACTGAATGACCTACCATAAGAAAGTTTCATAGATTGTCATATGAGTGTCATAGACTTTCTCATGTGACTATTGGTATGAATAGTCCTTAGACCTGAAGTCACTACGGTTCCCTACATAAGGAGTTATGTACTTTGGTATCGTCAAACGTCACCCGTAACAGGGTGGACTATAAAGGCGATCACTGGGTATGTAATGAATTATGCGGAGGGATGTGAGTGATGTAGATGGGATCTATCCCTCCCATATGACGGGAGTGATATCTGTGGGCCCCTTGATCGAGTAGGACTACTGAAACGCATGGTCATGCTTAAATGAGTCAATATGAGATATTGAGCTCATTTGTTTGAGTGAGTCTACTCGGGGATCAAGAAACACAAGATTGATTGAGGATGACACGATCTATGCGTCATTGGTCAATCTAGATATCAAAGATAGAAGGACAAGGTCATACACTATCATAGTCACGGAGGTTTAGTCGGATCTCGACTTTTCTTGTTAGTTGGGTAGCAATGATGCATTGCTAGATGTCGCTCATTGCTTATGTGTCTAAAGTGTTTAGGCGCATTGCCAACGTCACGAGAACCTATTGGGTCACACACAAAGGGCACAATGCTTCGGGAAATCCGAGTTGGGAACTCGCGAGACCTAAGCCCGAGTCGGGGACTCGGGAGATCTGAGCCCGAGTTGGGAACTCGGGAGGTCAGTTCGGGGGGGGCTCGAGTTGGGAACTCGAGAGGTCGAGTCGGAGCTCGGCGGGCCGAGTCGGAGCTCGGCGGGCCGAGTCGGAGCTCGGCGGGCCGATTCGGAGCTCGGCGGGCCGAGTCGGAGCTCGGCAGACTGGGTCGGCACTCGGCGGACTGGGTCGGGAGCTCGCCACTCGGGAGACTTGGTCGGGAGACCAAGTCGGAAGCCCGAGAGGCCCGGTCGGAGTTGCATGGAGGAAAGAGAAAAGTCTCTTTTCATTGGATGAAAAGATTCTTTTCTTGCATGGGAAATGATAAAGAGCCACATAAAAAGATGTGCTCTTTATTGGGAAGCCAAAGAGACACAAACCTCTTCATATTCATGGGTTGATTATAAAAGAGGGCCTTGTGACTTTGGATGTCTTCTTCTGCTTGCCTTAGCTTTTCCCTTTCCCTTCCTCTCTTCTTCCTCTCCTCCACTCTTGGCCGAAACCCTATTGTAAGGTTCTTGGTGTTTTCGAGCTACCTCAAGTTGCTAGCACAACTGAGGTAGCTCTCCCAAAGTTGAGAGATTGTGTCCGTGTGGATACGAATAGAGGCACGGACGCTTGAACGTGCAAGAGATCCGGCACATCTTGGACGAGCGGGATAACCGAAGGGCACGCTGCAAAGGTATAAACAGTAGATAAATCTATTAGATAGATAGCTTTGTACGAGTTTTCTTTCGCATGGATCGCTCGTGGGTTCTTGTTTCCGCTGCGTTTTTATTGTTTTGTGCCGGGAGAACCCAACACTTTAGGTGGATGATGTTGAGGAAACTGTTAGGGAACTAAGAATCACTTCATGATTATGTTGAGATACTCTTGAGGTATAGCATGTCTCTATGTTATGGAGTTGGAACTTAGAGGTTTCTGAACCTTGAGTGGAGAACCGGAGAAATATTGGGTTACCAAAAGACGGTTAGTCGACTCGTCTTACACTATTCTAGTCTATGAGGTTTCATGACTCATAGACAGGTCATACGTGGTAGATATTCTCGATAGCACATTGAGAAGCAAGATCCGCTAGGATGCGGTGGATTGGGTGTTAGCAGTGTGACACCAGTGAAAGTTGACTGTAACTGGTATATGTTATAGAGGACGGTCTCTGACGGGTAGACCGTTGGTTGTCAAGTATGAGAGGTTACGAGTTGACCTCCAAACCAGTCCATGTGGTGGTTCATTGACACCAGAGATGACGAGGTTGCAGTTATCTCCTCGTCTCAGAGCTAGAGATTCTAGCACACGGACATTAGTGTTTCCTATTGTCACTGGGTCATACTGATGACAGTGGTTGCCTTAGCTCTTGGGCGTTTTTGTAGTTCGAGAATATTCGGGCGCCTGTCCGAAGGAGTGTTCTAGCGTTTTCTATATTTTGAAAAGTTTCTGACATATTTACGGAGGAGCTTCTTTGATTATCTCACCTAAGAGGCAAGTGAGGCTCACCATTCTTGGTTTGTGTTGTTTTGCAGGTAATACTGAAGACATAGAGACTTGAGGCATTTCCGTTGGTGGACCGATATTGGGAAAGATATCGCGGATGTTGTGGTTAGGTATTTGGTGTGTCAGTAGATGAAGGTTGAAACGTAGAGACCGCTGGGCTATATTAGACGATCCCCATTTATGGTTGGAAATGGGAACAGGTATTAAGGACCTTGTCGGGGATTTACTTAGGACTCAGGAAGGTTTGAAGTGAATTGGGTGATCGTTCCAATTTACGCAGTTTCCTGGGTTCGGCTGGCTATTACCGAGCTTTGTCGAAGGTTTCTCTAGCATTGCGTCACCACTTACACGCCTGACCGAGAAAGGCGTGAAGTTTGTATGGACTAAGGTCTGCAAGACCAGCTTCCCGAAGCTGAAGCGAAGGCTTGTATCTGCGCCAGTTCTAGTACTGCCTTCTGAAGAGGATGGTTTCACTCTATATACTGATGCATCTCTCCTGGGACTGGGCGCGGTACTCATGCAACATGGACAGGTAGTTGCTTATGCTTCTCGGTAGCTGAAAGAGCATGAGAGGAACTACCCCGTTCATGATTTAGAGTTGGCTGCTATCATTTTTGCGCTGAAGATCTGGAGGCATCATCATTATGGGGTCACTTTCGAGATCTTCACAGATCACAGGAGCCTTCAGTATCTATTCACTCAGCGGGAGCTGAATCTCCGACAGAGGAGGTGGATGGAGTTTCTGAAGGATTACGACTTCCATTAGCTACCATCCTGGGAAAGCTAATGTAGTTGCCAAAGCGCTCAGTCGGAAGTCCAGAGTTGTTTTGGCATGCCACAGAGTGATGGTCACAGATTTGATTCAGAGATTCTCTGAGCTGGGGTTAGAGGAGCAGTCTCGGACAGAGAGGGGATTGCTAGTGACTTTGATGGCTCAGTCAGAGATTCAGACGAGGATCAGAGAGGCTCAGGCCAGTGACCAGCATATTCAGTTTCTGGGCAGTCAAGCGAGAGCAGCCATATTTCACACTTGATGAGGAGGGTGTGAAGGATCGTCTAGGCGTGCTAGAGGGGGGGGGTGAATAGCACTTTATCGTCGTTTGATCTCTACAGAATTGTTAGCGCAGCGGAAATAATATGCAAAGGAAACAAGACAATGCTAACAACAATATTTTTACTTGGTATCCACCCAGATGGGTGACTAGTCCAAGGATCCACGCCACGAGTACCACATGCACTATCGAAAACTCTCCTTCAGGTGGAGAAACATTTACAGTCGATCTTCCTCTTTATAGGATGAAGAAATATGAGAGAGGAAGTATGAAACAATCTTCAGACGAGCAGCACTTCGACATTGTACGGAACCGTACCGTGCTCATGCAAAAAGATGCTCCTTTTATAGGTGAACAGGACAAACTCGCTGTCTATCCAACCCCGCACCAGTCGACTGCTCCAAGGGCAATTGACTGGTCTAGTTTTCGGGCTCCAAGGACAAACTCGCTGTCTATCCAACCCCACATCAGAAGCATGAGGAGGCTACTTGGGAACGTGAGGACAGCATGAGAGAAAGATATCCAGAATTATTCTAAGTTCGAGGACGAACTTTTTATAAGGTATGGGGGATTGTAACGCCCGAAAATTCTCGAAACTAATTTTAGAAATATCTTAGAATTTATTCCAAATTTATGGATATTTTTATAGAATTTTTCCGTAAACGAAAGTGGCAAAAAGGGTTATAAACAGAAAATCACGTAGGTGGGAATCAAACCATTCACCTACGCTGTGAGAGACAATGGGTGGACCAGCTGCGCTGGTTTGATTTTGTTGAAATAGATTGAGCGAAACAATAGATAAGGTATAATTAGGTAAATTCGCCCCCATAAGTATAAATAGATAATTAAGGAGAGAAGTTTTATTTTCCTTACCCAAACCCTCACGCCGCCCCTTTCTCTTCCCTTGGGCGAAAACACACCAAGGCCTCCTCTCCTCTTCTAAGGGGGCGCCGGCCAAGGAAAAGCAAGGAGTGCGGAGAGATTTTCCGATATTCGGAATCCCCATGACGAGAGGAACGCGTGAACGCGAAGAAATCTCCGAGACTCCGAGTTTCTCCGGAACCTCCGACGCCGTTCTTGGTTGTAAGTCCAAGATACCAAGGTAAGTACTGCTCACCTACAGTAAGAGGCGGTTTTCCGCAAGAATTTTCCCTTCAAAGTTTTAAAAGAGATATTTACTTTTAGTTTAAGATTTCGCATGTGATCTTAGTTCATTATATGCATATATATTTTTGATAGAGTACCCTATGTGAGTGTAGGGTCTAAGAAATCTATAAGAAAAGAAAAGAAAGATAAAGAAAAAGAAAAGAGAAGGCCAAGGCCTTACGAAATCCCCAAAAGTCAAGACTTAGGGATTTGGGCACACAAGGTGTTCGATAAAATGCCAAGGCATTTAAAGATAAGAAAGAAAAGAAAGAAAAGCTATTTTATTTTCTAAGGCCAGTACCCGGCGTCCAAGGGCGTCATTAAAGAAATCCAGGTGTCCAATTCCAAGGTCTTGGCCCTGGTAGACTAAGGTCTGCTCTATTAGGATTGGCGGCTCGCTACCCCAACCTTTTAGGGAACGCGCATAAGATGGTACTTACGTCTTAAGTGGATCCAAGTGAGTTATTATTTTCAAGTATATGCTTTAGCAAAGTTTTCTAAAGTTTAAGGAAATTTTCTAAAAGTTAAAGAAAGATTTAAAGTTAAAGAATTGCTAAAGTTTCATGTTCAGCCAAGAAAAAGTGAGTTAAGACTTATTAATGCTTGAGTATGCATGTTTTGAGTTATACATGTTTTAGTGTTTCTTTTAAGCATAAAAGTATCTCATGTGATTCCATATTGTTTAAAAAGCATGCCTGCACATTTCGAGATTTTGTGAGCTAGATAGTACTTACTAAGCGTTATGCTTATTAGTTGCATTTCCTCTTGCTGCAGGTAAAGGTAAAGACAAGCAATTCTGAAGGAAGGCGACGAGGCGGTGCTGAGTAACGTGTGTGTGGTGGCTGACCTTGGAGAGGTCCTTGGGACGAGATAAATAAAAGACTTAAAGTGCATTTATTACAAATTCTTAGTTTAAGTTAGATCACATAGAATTTATCCAAGTATTTGCGTTTTAGATATTTTGCCTGTCTTAAAACCACGAATAGAGATTCCATGTCATTCTATTTAGTATACATATCCTTAGGATTGCATTGGATGAGTATGAGCATGAGTAGTTTTGAATATCGATACTTCGATGTAGCTATTTGATGCATGTGCCAAGATGTTGTTAGTCTCCTTTTGAATTAAGTTTTCATTGCTTTAAATGTGCTTAGAAAAGTTGCATTCATATTCCATAATGCTTTAGCAATATTATAGAACCTTGTGCGATGAGTTTAAATGCATGACTATTAAAGTTAGAATATCATTCTTAGATAGATTTAAATACAAGTTTAAGAAAGTTCCGCATTTTTAGTCGTGCATTAGAGTCAAGAAGTAGACAAGTAACGGTCCGGCTAAGGTAGAGAAGGCGGGTCGCTACAGGTTGGTATCAGAGCAGTTCCCATTCTCCAGCATCACACACACATCAGCATCAACCTTGCCGTCTTCAAGTAAGAAAGCTTTATGTTTCAGTTTTCTATTGGTCCTTTACTTAATTGCAGTATAGAGAAATGCTTAAGTACTTACTCATATGTGCATAGAACAAGGAAGCATGTTTAATACCTTAGTATCACGGAATCATGTTTAATCCCTAGAATGGATATTAGGTTACTAAGTAAGAAAACAAGTTCTATACCTAGAAATATAGTAGAGATTCTTGTTCCCTTATGCATTATTAGATGGCAAGAAGAGGCCGAGCTCCTAATGCAAGGAACAGAACTCCAGTTCAAGATAACAATGAGCCTGGCACAGAACAGCCAAACCTGATGGCAGTCATTGCTCAAATGCAAGCTCAGATTACAGAACAACAGAAGACCATCGCCACACTGATGGCAAATCAGCACCCAGTGCCCCCTACACCACCCACAGCAGGAGTGGGAACTCCAGTGGTGGCTGAAGTTCCACCAGTCACATAGGAGACCCCTGCCGTGAACCGAAGACAAGAAGCATACCTCGTCCAGTGGCAGAGGCTGAAACCCGAAAGCTTCTCAGGCACGACTGAGCCCTGGGATGCCCAGGCTTGGTTCAAGACTTTAGAGAGCACAATGGAGCTTCTTGACTGGCCAGAAGTCGAGAAGGTCAAATGTGCCTCCTTCTGCCTAACTGGAGATGCTCGTATGTGGTGGGAGCGAGTCAAGAGTAAGAGGATAGTCAACCAGATGAGCTGGGCAGATTTCGAGCAAGAGTTCTATGAGGAGTTCTTCCACATGCGGGTTACCAACAAGCACTACGAGGACTTCATGGAGTTCAGACAAGGTAACCTACCAGTGGGAGAAGCAGTCGCGAAGTTCAACAGACTAGCTCACCTCTGCCCAGAGCTAGTCAGCACAGAGAAGGAGCGAGTCAGACTGATGCTTCGCATGCTGAACCCTGAAATAACACTCAACGTGAACAGCGGGACGCATCGACCCCAGACCAGCGAGGAGTTGGTCAGTAGTGCTCTAATCTCAGAGCACTATTAGAATAGCATCAAGGCACAGCAAACACAGCAGAAGCCAGTCCTGATTGAGAACAAGACAACAGGAGGCCAGAAGCCTCAGTCAAATAACCAGAACTGGAAGAACAAGAACCACAAAAGGAAGCAGTGGCCTGGCAGCCAAAAAGGAAACCCAGAGAACAAGCAAGCTAGGTATCCACCTTGTCCTAAGTGTGGGAGGACCCATTCAGGAGCATGCCTTTTGGGTGTAACTGGATGCTACTCATGTGGACAAGAGGGACACAGATCCAAAGACTGCCCAAACAAGTTTAAGGTACTTCCTCAGCAGTCCGTACAGTATGGAGGCAAGCCTCAGTTACACTACATGCCTACTATACTGGAGGGACCTCAGGTCAGTCAGGGAGGGTTGGAAGCAGCACCAGTTCCAACCAATGCCAGAGTCTTTTCCCTCACGAAGGAAGAAGCTGCCAGCGCCTCCACGGTCGTAACAGGTCAAATAGTTATTTTTCAGCATTTAGCTACTACACTGTTTGACACTGGGGCGACCCATTCTTTCGTATCAGTACCTTTTGCTAGTAAGTTACAGGTGCCTGCAGAGAGTTGGGAGTCCAGATTCCTGACAACTCTCCCTTCAGGGGAGATCATGGAATCCACCCAGCGGCTCCGGGCTGTGCCAATCAAGATTTCAGACCGAGAGCTATATGTCGATCTAATAGTCCTTGCGATGCAAGACTTCGATGTCATACTGGGCATGGATTTCCTCAGTAAGTATAGCGCTTCAGTGGACTGTCGCCGAAGGAAGGTGGTTTTCAGTCCAGAAGGAGAACCACCATTCGAGTTTCAAGGAGCCCCAAAGAGGAAGACTTAGAAATTCCTCTCAGCCTTGGCAGCCCACCAGATGCTAGAGAAAGGGTGTGCTGGTTTTCTTGCACACGTAGTGGACTCAGAAGCAAAGAAAGAACTCAAGTAGGAGGATGTACGGGTGGTCTGCGAATATCCAGAAGTATTCCCAGAAGAACTACCTGGACTACCGCCCAACAGGGAGGTGGAATTTGAGATTGAGCTGGTGCCAGGTACCGGTCCGGTCTCAAAAGCCCCATATCGTATGTCTCCTGCAGAGCTGAAAGAATTACAAGAGCAACTCCAGGAGCTACTAGACAAGGGCTTCATCCGCCCGAGTCATTCACCCTGGGGAGCCCCTGTACTTTTCGTCAAGAAGAAGGACGGGTCTATGCGTCTGTGCATAGACTACAAAGCTTTAAACAAGGTAACTATCAAGAACAAGTACCCTCTTCCCAGAATTGATGACCTATTCGATCAGTTGAGAGGTGCCACAGTGTTCTCCAAGATAGACTTACGTTCTGGGTATCATCAGCTAAAGGTTAAAGAAAGTGACATCCCCAGGACAGCCTTCAGGACAAGATATGGCCACTACGAATTTGTAGTGATGCCTTTTGGAGTAACAAATACTCCAGCAGTCTTCATGGAGCTGATGAACCATATCTTCAGGGAGTATCTCGATAAATTCATCATTGTATTTATTGATGATATTCTGATATATTCACAGACTCCAGAGGACCACGCTACACACTTGAGAATAGTGCTGCAAACCCTTCAGCAGGAGCAACTCTACGCAAAATTCTCAAAGTGTGAGTTTTGGCTAGATCAGGTGACCTTCCTAGGTCACGTTGTATCCAAAGAAGGCATTCAAGTGGATCCAGCCAAGATAGAAGCAGTCAGCAACTGGTGTAGACCCAAGAATGCCAGTGAAATCAGGAGTTTCTTAGGCCTGGCAGGATATTACCGAAAATTTGTGGAGGACTTTTCCAGAATAGCCTCTCCACTCACAACCTTGACCAGAAAGAACAAGAAGTTTGAATGGTCAGATAAATGCGAGCACAGTTTTCTAGAGCTGAAAAAGAGACTGACCAGTGCTCCCATCCTGACGGTTCTAGAAAGTGACAAGGCCTTTGACATCTACAGTGATGCATCCAAGATGGGCCTTGGAGCTGTCCTCATGCAAGACGGTAAAGTGATAGCATATGCCTCTAGACAGCTCAAGGACTATGAGAGGAATTACCCTACTCATGACCTTGAGCTAGCAGCTGTGGTTTTTGCACTGAAGCTCTGGAGACACTACCTGTCTGGAGTGCAGTGTAGAATCTTCACAGACCATCAGAGTTTGAAGTACTTCTTCACTCAGAAGGATCTGAATATGAGGCAGCGCAGGTGGCTAGAGTTGGTCAAAGATTATGACTGTGAAATCCTCTACCACCCAGGTAAAGCTAATAAAGTGGCAGATGCACTGAGCAGAAAGTCCTGTGCAGCACTGATGTCCCTATCATCACTGCCTCTACCGCTTCAGAAAGAAATAAAGGATTTTGGAGTCGCGGTAATAATTGGGCAACTTTCTGCATTGACTCTAGAGTCAACCCTGCTTGTGGGTATACAAAGAAAGCAAAGTCAAGACCCAGAGATCCAGAAGATCAAGCAGGAGATCCAAGAGGCAGAAAATTCAGAGTTTCGAGTATCAGATAGTGGCATCCTCTATCTTGGAGACTGCCTGTGCGTCCCCAATGATGAGGAACTAAGGAAGAATATTTTAGAAGAAGCCCACAGTACCCCGTACTCTATGCATCCTGGTTCTACCAAGATGTACCAAGATTTAAAGAAAAAGTTTCTGGTGGTCTGGACTCAAGCGAGACGTGGCCAGATATATCAGTACCTGCTTGACCTGCCAGAGAGTCAAAGCAGAGCACCAGAGACCAGGAGGAGTTCTGCAGCCTCTTCCCATTCCAGAGTGGAAGTGGGAAGAGATATCCATGGATTTTATCACAGGTCTTCCAAGAACCACCCATGGACACGATGCAATTTGGGTGATAGTGGACAGATTGACCAAGTCTGCCCACTTTCTAGCCATCAAGGTGTCGCACTCAGTAGAGCATTTGGCGCAGTTATATGTGAAGGAAGTGATCAGGCTTCATGGAGTTCCGAAGTCTATCATTTCTGACAGAGACGGGCGCTTTGTCTCTCACTTCTGGGAGTGTGTTCAGCACGCACTAGGCACCAGACTTAAATTCAGCACAGCCTTCCATCCCCAAACTGATGGACAGACAGAAAGAGTAAATCAAATTTTAGAAGATATGCTCAGGGCCTGTGCACTAGATTTTAAAGGCAGTTGGTGCAAGTACCTGTGTTTAGCTGAATTTGCCTACAACAATAGCTATCAGGCCACTATCAAAATGGCACCTTATGAAGCATTATATGGCAGGAAATGCAGATCACCCATATGTTGGCAAGAAGCTGGTGAGAAGAAAGAGATGGAGTCAGGACTAGGCAGCCAGACTGAGATTATAGATGAGACCACTCAGGCTATCCAGATGATCCGCCAGAGGATTGAGACTGCCCAGAGTAGACAGAAAAGTTATGCTGATACACGCCGTAGGCCACTTGAATTCCAAGTTGGAGATTCAGTATTTCTCAAGGTCGCCCCTATGAAGGGAGTGATGAGATTTGGCAAAAAGGGCAAGCTGAGTCCTCGCTACATAGGACCCTACAAGATTATAAAGAGAGTTGGAAAGGTAGCCTATGAGCTGGACTTGCCAGAGGACATGTCCGCGATCCACAGTACAATTCATGTCTCTATGCTAAAGAAGTGTATTCACGATCCCAATCAAGTGATTCAGCCTCAATCAGTGCAGATCCAAGAAGATCTTAGCTATGAGAGCAGACCGACACAGATAGTGGACAAAGCAGTTAAAAGATTAAGAAACAAAGAAGTGCCACTAGTGAAGGTTATCTGGCAGAATCAGAAGCATGAGGAGGCTACTTGGGAACGTGAGGACAGCATGAGAGAAAGATATCCAGAATTATTCTAAGTTCGAGGACGAACTTTTTATAAGATATAGGGGATTGTAATGCCCAAAAATTCTCGAAACTAATTTTAGAAATATCTTAGAATTTATTCCAAATTTATGGATATTTTTATAGAATTTTTCCGTAAACGAAAGTGGCAAAAAGGGTTATAAACAAAAAATAGCGTAGGTGGGAATCGAACCCTTCACCTACGCTGTGAGAGACAATGGGTGGACCAGCTGCGCTGGTTTGATTTTGTTGAAATAGATTGAGCGAAACAATAGATAAGGTATAATTAGGTAAATTCGCCCCCATAAGTATAAATAGATAATTAAGGAGAGAAGTTTTATTTTCCTCACCCAAACCCTCACGCCGCCCCTCTCTCTTCCCTTGGGCGAAAACACACCAAGGCCTCCTCTCCTCTTCTAAGGGGGCGCCGGCCAAGGAAAAGCAAGGAGTGTGGAGAGATTTTCCGATATTCGGAATCCCCACGACGAGAGGAACGCGTGAACGCGAAGAAATCTCCGGGACTCCGAGTTTCTCCGGAACCTCCGACGCCGTTCTTGGTTGTAAGTCCAAGATACCAAGGTAAGTACTGCTCACCTGCAGTAAGAGGCGGTTTTCCGTAAGAATTTTCCCTTCAAAGTTTTAAAAGAGATATTTACTTTTAGTTTAAGATTTCGCATGTGATCTTAGTTCATTATATGCTTATATATATTTGATAGAGTACCCTATGTGAGTGTAGGGTCTAAGAAATCTATAAGAAAAGAAAAGAAAGATAAAGAAAAAGAAAAGAGAAGGCCAAGGCCTTACGAAATCCCCAAAAGTCAAGACTTAGGGATTTGGGCACACAAGGTGTTCGATAAAATGCCAAGGTATTTAAAGATAAGAAAGAAAAGAAAGAAAAGCTATTTTATTTTCTAAGGCCAGTACCCGGCGTCCAAGGGCGTCGTTAAAGAAATCCAGGTGTCCAATTCCAAGGTCTTGGCCCTGGTAGACCAAGGTCTGCTCTATTAGGATTGGCGGCTCGCTACCCCAACCTTTTAGGGAACGCGCATAAGATGGTACTTACGTCTTAAGTGGATCCAAGTGAGTTATTATTTTCAAGTATATGCTTTAGCAAAGTTTTCTAAAGTTTAAGGAAATTTTCTAAAAGTTAAAGAAAGATTTAAAGTTAAAGAATTGCTAAAGTTTCATGTTCAGCCAAGAAAAAGTGAGTTAAGACTTATTAATGCTTGAGTATGCATGTTTTGAGTTATACATGTTTTAGTGTTTCTTTTAAGCATAAAAGTATCTCATGTGATTCCATATTGTTTAAAAAGCATGCCTGCACATTTCGAGATTTTGTGAGCTAGATAGTACTTACTAAGCTTTATGCTTATTAGTTGCATTTCCTCTTGCTGCAGGTAAAGGTAAAGGCAAGCAATTCTGAAGGAAGGCGACGAGGCGGTGCTGAGTAACGTGTGTGTGGTGGCTGACCTTGGAGAGGTCCTTGGGACGAGATAAATAAAAGACTTAAAGTGCATTTATTACAAATTCTTAGTTTAAGTTAGATCACATAGAATTTATCCAAGTATTTGCGTTTTAGATATTTTGCCTGTCTTAAAACCACGAATAGAGATTCCATGTCATTCTATTTAGTATACATATCCTTAGGATTGCATTGGATGAGTATGAGCGTGAGTAGTTTTGAATATCGATACTTCGATGTAGCTATTTGATGCATGTGCCAAGATGTTGTTAGTCTCCTTTTGAATTAAGTTTTCATTGCTTTAAATGTGCTTAGAAAAGTTGCATTCATATTCCATAATGCTTTAGCATTATTATAGAACCTTGTGCGATGAGTGTAAATGCATGACTATTAAAGTTAGAATATCATTCTTAGATAGATTTAAATACAAGTTTAAGAAAGTTCCGCATTTTTAGTCGTGCATTAGAGTCAAGAAGTAGACAAGTAACGGTCCGGCTAAGGTAGAGAAGGCGGGTCGCTACAAAAATAGGACTTAGTCCTTACTCCTTGAGTTACATCACCAACTATTTGGTCAATAGGGTGATCATGGTGATGTCTCAAGGGCCTAGAGGTTGTGGGTTCATTTACTCCTTCTTCCTCATCCTCTAGGGTACTTCTTACTCCCCCTTGATCATTGCCCTCCAAATGTAGGTCTTGGATTCTTTGGGCAAGGGGTTGGACCTCTTCTATATCCTTATCAATTGAGGCTTTTCTAGGGTAGGTACTAGTTATTTCATCAAATTTAACATTCGAGGACTCTTCAATCACTTTTGTCCTCTTGTTGTAAACTCTCTAACCCCTACTAGTCAATGAGTACCCTACTAGAATTCCTTCATCGGCTTGTGACTCAAATTTCCTTAGGTCATCTTTGGTATTTATGATGTAGACTTTACATCCAAAGACCCTAAAATAGTGGACTTGAGGTACCCTTCCATTCCACAATTCAAAGGGTGTTTTCCCTAGAAACCTATGTACTAACACCCAGTTTTGAGTATAGCAAGCGGTGTTAACCGCTTCGGCCCAAAAGTAGCTAGGAAGTGAATATGCATTAAGCATAGTCCTAGCAGCTTCTTGTAGGGCTCGGTTCCTTCTCTCAACTACCCCATTTTGTTGAGGAGTCCTTGGGCATGAAAATTCATGCTTGTATCCATTTTCAACACAAAATTGTGTGAAACTTGCGTTTTGGAACTCCCCAGCGTGATCACTCCTAATTTGGTTTATTTTGGTATGTTTTTCGTTTTCAACCCTTTTACTAAATCCTATAAAGATCTCTAGGGTATCATCCTTATGTTTCAAAAAATAAACTTATGTAAACCTAGAAAAATCATCTACTATGACTAGACAATATTTACTCCCCACAAGTGAGGGAGTACTATGACAATCAAAAAGATCTATATGCAAAAGCTCTAAAGGTAAAGAAGTAGTGGTTAGGGTTTTACCTTTGTGTGATGATTTTGATTGCTTACCCTCTTGGCATGCATCACACAATTTGGTCTTCTCATACTTGATAATTGGTAGCCCCTTCACCAACTCTTTCTTTGCCACTCTTGCAATACTTCTCATGTTGGCATGTCCAAGTCTCTGGTGCCACAACCATCCTTCTTCTTCTTTGGACATGAAACACTTAGCAACATTGTTAGTAGCATAAGTAAGATCAAGATAATATAAATTTGCCTCTCTAAACCCTTCTAATATGATAGTATTTGATTCATTATGCCTTATTATACATTTCCTAGCATGAAATTCAACTCTAAAGCCGGCATCACATAATTGACTAACACTTAATAAATTGAACTTCATATCTTTGATTAGAAGTACCTTATGTATAGAAATAGTGGAAGATACCTCAATTGTGCCCCTACTAATGATTTTCAACTTTCCACTATTCCCAAAGGAGACCGTCCCTTCTCTTAAGTAGCTAATAGTGGTGAATTTGCTCACATCCCCGGTCATGTGTCTTGAGCATCCACTATCTACTATCCATATAGTTGAGGCCTCCTTCACCTTTACCTAAACAACATGGAAAACATACTCTTTTGGTACCTATATCTTTGATCCATAAGCATCATTTAGAAATCTCTTAGTTACCCATGCCTTCTTTGTGTTTCCCCTAGCCCCTATTCTCCTAGATGCACCAATCCTACCGGTAAGTGAGACAAAGGCTACTTCCTTTGTCTTAGGCCTATAACCCAACCCGATCTTGTTATACACAACCCTTTGACTGTTGATGATCATGTCCAGGTTACTATATCCTACTTGGAATTTCCTAAGGGCCTTTGTGAGGTCATCTACTTGTTTTCTTAGTTCCCTATTTTCAGTTTCAAGATGTAAAGCATGTGAAGAAGTAGAACTAGCATGCACTTCTTTAAATTTGGTGGATTCTACTCTAAGCATGACAATTTCTTCTTTTAGATCCTTAATTTTACTTCTAGCCTTAGCTAAGTCCATGTTAGTGCTAGAGATGATCTTTACTAAAGTGGATGAGGGTAAGTGATATACCTCACTTACCGAAGCTTCTGACTCTGATGATGAAGTGGATGAGCTCTCATCTTCACTACTTGAGCTTCGTTCATCAGCTGATGAATCTGAGTGGTCTTGTGCCATAAGGGCGAAGTGGGAGACTTGCTCTTCTTCTTCCTCTGAGGATGATGGATCATCCAACGTCGCCTTTAGGTTGGTGGCACCCTTTTCCTTTCCCTTTGACTTCTTCTTGTCACTCTTCTTCTTCTCCTCCTTCTTGTCATCTCTTTTCTTCAATTGGGGGCACTCGTTTTTCATGCGTCCCTCTTGGTGGCAGTTGTAGCATATGATGGCTTTGGCATTACCCTTACCTTTGGACCCTTTCCTAGCATAGGACTTGTTAGACAAACTATTAAAAGCTCTATGAAATTTTCTTACCATGAACGCCTCTTGATCGCTCTCCAAGGAGGCGTTGGATTCCTCTGAATCTGATAAGGATGAGTAAGCTACCTTCTTCTTCTCCTTCCTCTTCTTCATCTCCTTTTCTGCAACAAAGGCAATACCTTTCTCTTTGGCCGAGACATTAGCTTGCTCGTGTAGCTCAAATTCACAGAAAAGGTCGTCTAATTTATCAATTGACAAATCCCTTGATACCTTGTAAGCATCAATCATGGATTCCCACAAGGTGGTTCTCGGGAAGGCTTGTAGAACATACCTGACGATGTCCCGGTTCTCGATCTTCTCTCCAATCACATGGAGCTCATTGATCACTTCCTTTACCCTTCCATGTAGCTGGCTAACGGTCTCGTTGCTCTTCATGGATAGGGATTGTAGTTGGGCCACTAGCAAGTCCTTTTTGGCTCTTCTGGACTCGTTTGACCCCTCGTTCAATTCCACCAGTTTGTCCCACAGTTCCTTGGAGCTCTTGATCGATCCCACCTTGTTCAGTTGCTCATTCGAAAGCCCGCACTACAGTGTGGTGGTGGCCTTGGCATTGGATTGCGCCCTTTTCATCACCTCCTTTGACTAGGATCTCATCGGTGTTGGTTCTCCTCTTTCATCGATGGGTGACTCGAAGCCATCTGCGACACTAATCCAGTTCTCAATATCATTCATAAGGTAGTATTGCATCCTACCTTTCCAATAAGCGAAGTCATTCCCATCGAAGAAAGGTGGTCGTGCGGTGGAGTATCCCTCTTGAAACACCATTAAATTTGCTCCGGTTGACGGTTAGTTCTTCCGAAACGCATCGGCTCTGATACCAACTGAAGGATCATCTAGGCATGCTAGAGGGGGGTGAATAGCACTTTATCATCGTTTGATCTCTACAGAATTGTTAGCGCAGCGGAAATAATATGCAAAGGAAATCAAGATAATGCTAACAACAGTATTTTTACTTGGTATCCACCCAGATGGGTGATTAGTCCCAGGATCCACGTTGCGAGCACCACATTCACTATCGAAAACTCTCCTTCAGGTGGAGAAACCTTTACAGTCGATCTTCCTCTTTACAGGATGAAGAAATATGAGAGAGGAAGTATGAAACTATCTTTAGATGAGCAGCACTTTGACACTATACGGAACAGTACCGTGCTCGTGTAAAAAGATGCTCCTTTTATAGGTGAACAGGACAAACTCGCAGTCTGTCCAGCCCCGCACCAGTCAACTGCCCCAAGGGCAGTCGACTGGTCTAGCATTAATTGCTAGCCAACGGCTAGTTTTCGGGGTATACAAGTCGACTGCCCCATGGGCAGTCGACTGGTCCGAGGCCGAAAACTTTCTGTGGGTTTTGGCAGTCGACTGCCCCATGGCTAGTCGACTGCCCTGCCTCTCAGCTTAGCTCCAGCCACTCCGGACCTTCTCCTTCACGTATGCCTTCAGGTCTGCTCCCTTGGCTTGCCTCTTGAAGTCCTCTTCCTCTAGTTATCATCCCTCGGATGCGCACGCAAGCCTTCCCTTGGCTTGCCTCCATGCCACACTTCACATGTGACCTTGAAGTCCACTTCCCGGCTTGCCCTTGGAGCTCTCCTCCCTCGGCTCTCGTCCCTCGGATATGTCCAACATGTGTGATTCTCCATGTCTTGCAAACTCAATCACACACATCAAATACAACATAACACTCTATCCTTAAACATTTTCAACCACACACATCAAAATCATGATCTTCCAATCATTTAACGGCTGATTGCCTCAACAGGGTGTTCTATACTTCTGTGAGAGATTGTGTGTGCCAGAGGCGCATCCTGTCTTAGAGGAGTTACTGCAGGAAGCTCAACGATCCCGTTTTGCTATTCATCCGGGTAGCACACGGATGTATCGTGATTTGAGACGTTCTTTTTGGTTGAACGACATGAAAAGGACGTCGCGAACTTTGTTGCTAGATGTCTCGTCTATCAGCAGGTTAAGGCAGAGCACTAGAGACCTGCTAGACTCTTCCAGAGGATCCCCATTCCCGAGTGAAAGTTGGAGCACATCACCATGAACTTCGTTGTGGGTTTGCAGAGGACTAGGAGAGGTCATGATGTGATTTGGGTAGTCGTGGATGAACTAACCAAATCTGCTCATTTCTTAGCTATTCGGAGGACAGATTCTCTTGATATATTGATAGAGTTGTATTGCCGGGAAATAGTCAGATTGCACGGAGTTTCTTTGAGGATTATGTTGTATAGAGATCCACGTTTTACATCGCAGCTCTGGCGGAGTTTGCAGAGTGCTATGGGTATAGAGCTCCGTCTCAGCATAGCTTTTTCATCCCCAGATAGACGGATAGTCAGAGCATACTATTCAGATTTTGGAGGACTTGCTGTACTCATGTGTGACGAACTTTGGAGGTAGTTGGGAGGACCATTTGCACTTGTTGTAGTTCGTCTACAACAACAACTTTCATTCGACGATGCAAATGACACCGTTTGAGGCGTTGTACGGTAGCGCGTGCAGGACACCCACCCTCTGGGATGAGGTCAGTGATATTCAGCTGTTGGGACCCCAGAGAGCTCAACACAAGGCAGAGTTATTACGGACTGTCAAACGGAGATTATTAGCAGCGCAGGATCACCAGAAAAGCTATGCTGACCGGAGGCGCAGACCCATAGAGTTTGCTGTGGGTGATCATGTTTTCCTTCGAGTTTCACCACAAAAGGGGTGAAGCGTTTTTGTCTCAGAGGTAAGCTAGTTCTACGGTATATTGGTCCGTTCCAGATTCTAGAAAGGATTGGAGCTGTAGCTTATCACCTAGCACTTTTACCATCTTTGACCGGTGTCCACGATGGGTTGCATGTATCCATGCTGAAAGGTCATGTGCCAGACTCCACACACATATTATCTGAGGTGTTTTTTTTTGCTCTAGTCTGAGACTACTTATGAGGAGGTATCTGTATGGATTTTGGGTTTCCAGGAGCATCAGTTGCGGAACGAGGCAATCCAACTAGTTTGAGTCGGATGGCAACATCGTTCAGATGCCGAGACGACCTGGGAGCTCGAGGATATTATTCGAGCTCGCTATCCCCACTTATTTGATTGAGGTACGGGTGAGTGATTAGTTCAGTATTTTGTACTGGTAAACCGTACCTAGCACATGTGACAACGAAATTTGGGGACCAAATTTTTATTAATGGGGGAGAATGTTAAAATACAGAAACTTAGAGGGCATAAATGCTAAAACCCTTACCTTAAGGGTAGGGTTTGAAATTTTGGGAAATTTAGGGCCTTTCTATAAAAAAGCCCTCCCACTAATAAAACCAGAACCCAAATTGTCGCAGCCCAAGGAAAAAAACAAGTCGATCCCTTTCTTCCCCTTCGCGAGCCCTAGCGCAGTGAATCGTCGATTCTTCTCCTTCCACTCTCTCTCGATCTGTTTCTTCTCCTACTTCCTCTGTGATTTCCGCTAATCCTCTTCCTTTCGTCATCGACGAGGCTGGCTTCTTCCGCCTCCATTTCTCAGCACCGATTTCTCAGTGCCGACGTCCTCGTCTCATCGTCTTCCCCGTCCCTGATTCCGGGATGCATGTGTGATCATTGTTTTTTCCTCTCCTCTCACGAATTGCATCCAGCCTCACTAGAGCCGGGTTCATCCCTGCACTCGAGGATCATCCACAGATTCGTCGGAATCGATCATCTCCATGGATGTCGTTGTGGCTGATGGGTGCGATCAATGATGACCAATAGCTTGGAGTGAGGTGATTGTCGAAATCCGTACACACAAGCAGGACATGATCCCGTGCCCTAACACCTCCATACTATGGCTGATCAGAGGAATTGCTATCTGAGGTAAGGATCTCGATTTCTTTTGTTGTGGTATAGATGACCTTGTTTTGGATCTGTAATTCGCAAGGTTGGATCAATGAATAATATGGTGGGTTTCGGATTGCTTTTAGGCTTTTGATCTATGTGAACTTGTTATGGGAATTGGTAGTCAAATGGTTTGGATTTTCTGCCTTGTATGCCCCATTGGTTTAGATGAAACATTGGGTTGTTTTGATATTATCGTGATGTTGTTTTGAGATTGCCATGAATTTGAAATGATCTGTAGCAATTCTTATTTTTCTGTGTTCTTTCACATGTTGTTCTTAGATTGATTAGTTTGGGGATGGTTCTGATCAGATCTGTGTTCTCTGTATGGTTGGGTATCAATGTTGTTCATTTTCCCCTTCTGCCGTGAGCTCACTGGGATACTGGATGCCGTGGGGGTTGTAGGTCTATGTGATTGTGCTGGTCACCTTGGTAGGTGTTTGATGGAATAGATTCATGTGATTAAGGAGGTGTAGACTTATTTTCCTTCTGTTATGGTTGTAAACTTAAAGGGGATTGGGTTGGCTTAATCTAGACTGGGTTAGCATTAATCTGGATCTGGGTTTACTTGGTCTAGATTTGAGATTTGTTTAGTGTGAACTGGGGGTAATGCGGAGTTAAGAGTTGATCCAAATACTAGTAGTGTGTAACTTAACTAATTTGTAAATTATACAATTAGTTAAGTTGTATTTATTTTTGGATGCAGGGCATTGATTGGATTCCACTAATTGCGGCTGATATTATTTCAGAAATGAGTTCTCTTCACTTTTGGATTCCTACATCGGAGGCGGGTATCTCTGACTCTTCTTTTAGATTAGTCATAGATATATGCTTGATATCCATTGTTTAGCAATAGAGTAATAGATTGAAATATAACTCTTCTATTTGCTTTGCTGATAGTATTTATGCCAGACCTGGCATGTGATACCTATACCTTTAGGAATTAGGCTCTGGTGCATTACATATGATCCTTGCATATCATGTTGATATAGGTGGACTAGATAGTGGATGCTGTTTGACCAGAGTCATGCATAATCGTGCACTGTGCATCACTGTCAATCAGGGACCCCCTTCGTAGGTGCGTCAGATCGACAGTCATACTGACTTATCCATATGACCACTCATGGGTTAGTGGTTGATAGAGTATGGGTAGTGTGCTCTGTGCTGCTTCGCTCATGCACTCATGGGTTAGTGAATCGGACTGTGATAGCAGGCAGAGGTCCCTCCTTGAGTAGTCTATATACCAGGAGATGAGAGGGAGAGGTCTCTCCCCCATTTATATACATGGGGTTGGGGTAACACTCAAACAGAGATATCTTCCAGAGATTGCCTGGGGTAGACAGAGATGTCCCTGGATAGGGCATGGAGTAGGGGTGTTACACCGGTAGCATTCCGTGTACTCGATCACTCAGGAGTAGTGATGGCAGATTATGGACGACATACCATCAGTATGTTAGTAATATGAGAGAAGTGTCCTAAGGCAATCGCTTTATGATTGTAATCATTTACTTTAATAAATGAATATTCACTATTTGAGTATACATGTTCGTGTATTTGATTGAGATCTTAAACTCATTTACTGAATGTCCGCAATACAATTCACAGCATGAGAGAATTTGTGATGAATTCACAACTAGTGATTATCTCTACATGTGCAATTGTGAAGTATTGAAATTGTCCCTAGTCAATGAATTGATAAATACAGACACTATCAATTCTGTTGAGACTAGCATGGGTTATTCTCTAATCAGTTGATTCTCACTGGCTGGTGACATTGGGATGTCCGGAGATAAACATGGATGCTAGTTAAGGGAACTAGTTCATTGGAGTGACTAGCTGTAAAACTTCATATGGTAATCTACATATAGATATGTCAATGAAAGTTCTTACTGCAGCTTAAGTGCGATGTTCCTTTGACTTGCGGTGTTCAAGTCATCTTGGTCACGGAGACTTATACTTTGATATCTTAAGCGAGCATCTCTAAGGAGGTGTGGACCCAGGATGGTTGGGTATAAGCCGAAGTGCCCGAAGATGTTTGAACAGCCTACAAAGGATTCACCACTCCTTGCGAGGAGATGTATACCCAAGGCCTATCGTCGGATTGTTACTCGAAGCCTCTGGCCAGAGCACAACATGTTCCGAGTATGAATCCTCTAGGAAACATGAGAGTAATTAGAATCCGTTGGACGAGAAAGACATTACTTGGGCTAGGTGTGACGTAGTCAGCCTAGTGGGGACTGACACACATAGACCGTGTCCTGAACCAAGTGGGTATAAGATGGTGAAGGGAATGGGGCACAACTCATTATAGCTGCTGAAGGGTTTCAGAATTATTTCTGAGGTCAACCGTTAATCTTTCGATTAATTGGCGGTCATGATGTACTACTAGGTGCCACTCATGATCGTTCTATAATTGGTTGATTATAGACGGCCAACATAAATCGAAAGCCTATTTAGTCACACACACTACGAGTAATCCGAGGGATTTAAAACGAGTTGAAAATTAGATTTTCCGATCAAGAGAAATAAGTCGAATCTGAATTTATCAGAGGCGCACCGGAAGCTTAAAATGTCTAAGTCTTTTGAAGGCTTATTGGACGAATTAAATGAGTTTAATTTGCGAGGAGGCGGCTTGGTTTGGCCGGCCAAAGAGGGTCCCCACCCTCTTTGGTTTGGCCGGCCACAACAAGAAGGGAAACCAATTTATTTGGTTTAAATTATAAAATAAATCAAGCGCGATTTGTTTTATAAAATTATGGATAAATAAATTTATATATAAAGAAATTTATATAAAGAAATTTATATAAAGAGATTTATTTTCATGGAAATTAAAATAAACCTTGGATTGGTTTATTTTATTTTATAAAATCAATTATGAATTGATTTTTCCATAATAAGAAAAATTTATATAATAAATTTCTTGTGAAAATTTATTCCATAATAAAAGGCGAAGATGTGTTTGTTTTATTATAAATCTAGTTATAATAAAACAAGGCATAACGGAATAATTCATAGGAAAATTTATAAGATAAATTTCTTATGAAAATTTATTCCGTTAAAGGGGAGACTTGGCAATGGAGAGACTACTATATAAAGGAACCAAGGCAAGGCTTGAATTCCAATCAAGAGATAAAAAGCAAGCTCTCTCTCTCTCTCCTTCTCTCCCTCTCCCTCCTCTAGGGCCGGCGCCCTCTTCATCCTCTAGGGCCGGCGCACCTCCTAGGGTTGCCGTGAGCCTCCTCCACCAAGAAGGTGCCAAAGAAGAAGAAGAAGCGGGTCACAACTCCTTCCTTTCCCCGGATCTTGATTCCGTTACTTGGTGGTTAGTCTTCCATCTCCCTCTCTTGATATTCTTGTCGTGCCTTTGGAGAATCTAGTAGTTCTTGTCGGCACGAAACTCGTGGCTTTGCGAAGTCATCCCGAAGAGGACTCGGCGTGGATGTAAATAGAGGCGGAGCTTCCAAGGGATGCTACGGTTGGATCTCGTCCCTTTCTACGAGTTACGCGAGGTATTAAGTAAATTAGTTTACTTTCTGTAAAATTTTAATTTATGATCATGTCTCCACAACTTAAGGTTACATGCTAGATACGTGGTTAAAATAATTTAAGAAATTATTTATGCTAAACCTTCCGCTGCACGTAATTAAACTTTAAAATTATGAACCCGTATCCATGTCAATATGCACCCGGTCCCAACACAGTAAACTTTGGGAGATTGTATGAAGCACCTCCGCTCACCTTCCTCTCATACATAGGTGACGATATCTGATCGACGGTAGGGGTGACCATGTCATTGCACCTTGTGCATACGCATGTTTTGCACTTGCTATACTTGGATGTTGTATATGATTGACATGGACATACAGGAGACCCTTATGTCTGGTTTTGGCGACTCTTCTACATTGGTATGGTATTTCCTATTTCCTCTTTCAGATGTACTTACTACTGCCTGTACACGTGTTATTTCAATAGTCTATTACACTATTGCTAGCTTAGACTATCCTGCATATATGATGAGATATCCGCTGAGTTTTATGACTCATTCCATTAGCTTCTTGTTTTTATTTCAAGATGATCGACTGGAGTGCCCTGCAGCCTGTCCCTCTACGTGTGTCGAGACGATTTCTTGTTGTCTTGTATATGTCGGTGGTACCTATTGGTACCCTTTTTATTTGTCATTCAGTTGTACTTTCATTTGCTGTTCCGTTGTGGTATTTTCGATATGGTTGTACTTTTGTAAGCCATGGTAGCCTTTTGTGATTGTGCTTTGTCGTAAGTCGTACCGGTACGCAGTTTTTGTCTTTGTTGGCATTTTTGTTTACTACAGATGGTTGTTCCAGCCCTATAGCCTGTGGTACAATCAGTCGAGGTGATCGTAGAGGTTAGATTTTCGAATTGTCCGCCGGTCGAGGGAGTGGCAGTCCGGTCAATATCGGACGGGCAGCTCCTCAGGGCGTGACACCAGTATTTCGTGCCTCAATAAGAACATCTTTGCTAGTAATCTTAATCTTGACTAAACTTCTTTCTGCCAAACATCAAGTCTTGTTTGGCTCAATCCAGATATGTTTATCACTTTGCCAAACATCAAGTCCTATTTGGCTTATCCCTTTGTCAAAGTCACCAACCCTGGGTTCTCTACCAAACACCAGATCTTGTTTGGCTAACCGTTGTTCCAACTGACCAAGCCACGATGTATTGTCACACATGTCAAATCTAGGTTTGATCACTCCGCCAAACATCAGGTCCTATTTGGATAACCCTTGGTCAACATGATCAATCCTGGCTACTAACTACTCTGTCAAACATCAGGTGCTGTTTGGCTAACCCTTTGGTTAAACTGATCAAACCTGGATTTACCATTCCAAACATCACATCCTATTTGACTTAACCCTTGATCACTTTGACCAGACCATGGTATATTGTCAAACATCAAAACACTAGAGGTTGACTATTCATGTCTGATGTTTATTACACTAACAATCTCCCCCTTTTTGATGTTTGACAATAATCTTAAGTTAGGTTTTCGTTTAAGGGTTTTAGGTCAATACTTGGGAGAAATTGAAAAAATTTAACTTAAGGTACTCTCTCCCCCATTGACACACATCAAAAAGAAATATAAGGTAATAACAAATATTTTAAGTTAAAATTTCCACTAACAATACAATTTTTGAAAATATTAAATATTTTTTTAAAGAAAACATAATTTTTAAAAATCCTCCCCCCCCCTTTTTAGTAGTAAATCCAAGTACCTTTTTCAGAAAATATTTTAGGGAACGGTAAGTACTTGAGTAAAATTTCAAAAAAAAGATATTTTATTGATTTGAATTTGTGGGATCGTTATAATCAATAGGGATGTAAAATTTTTGAAATAATTAGAAACACAGCGGAAGAATAAAATCACAATGCTAACGCGTTTTCTTTTTACTTGGTTCAGAGTCATTAACGGCTCCTACTTCAAGGCCCATGGTCCTTGACCGTTTTCGTTGGGCAATTCTACAAGTCTAGTAAATATTACAAATATCTAAGTTGAGTGCAGAATTTAAGCAATGAATGTAAAGTATACCGATGACACCAGAGAGTCGTAGAGTGTCTTGGGCGGCGTGTCATCAATCTTGATCGTTTACGACGCGGAAGAACTTGAGCACAGAAGAAGTCTGAAGAGCGTTGGCGTGCTTGAGTTGCAAGAAAGCTTCTTTTAGTTGAATGGAAATTAATCTTGGAAAGCAAGGTGTGAACCCCCTTATATATGCAGTTCTCGGGTGCCTGAGGCTTATGAGACGCCTGCCACGTGAGAGAATTGGTCACGTGCTTATCCGCAGACTCGGCCAAACACCTATCATCTGGTCTTGGGCACCTGGGATACCTGGGGCGCCTGATGGCTCATGGGCTCCTGAGATGCTGACGTGGCAACCCTGCCAACTCAGCCTCTCCCCTGCTGAGAAATGCTATCTAGGGCGCTTGATACCTATCAGACGCCTGACTTCTCGGGCGCCTTAGTCCTCTCAGGCACCTAGGATGCAGAAGTAAGCACCCTTCAAGTCCAAGAATAGTATATAATATATAATAAGCATATGAATCACAACCGGAGCTGTCTTGATTCTGACTTTGGATTTCAAAATGAAACCCTAGGTCAAACCGACGCCTACTGTTCCCTCTTCCGGGGAACGCGTCATCACCTACTCCTCCGAGGAGAAGTTACCTTTTGCCAGCCGGTTTCTCCGGTTGGACTTTTGCTTGGCCTCCAAGACTGCCGGATCTCAAGACGTTCGTACCTCGACTAGCCTCTACTTCTGTCCGCAATCCTCGCTCGACTAAGACTCCTGCCCAATCTTCTGGATCTAGACTTCGTTGCCCAGTCCACTACTAGGACTTCTTGCCCAACGCTTGGCCAGGTTATCTTGTTCAACCCTGTGATGGTTATGGCTCGGCGGGTTTCCTAAGCAACCACGGGGTCGAACATGAGAGACCTCTCTATGTCTACGGATTAAAAATTTAACCCGAATAGAGACCCATCTCCCAAATGACCGTCTCGTCATCATATCAACTGATTCAAGTCACAACTTAGCTAAAACTAAAGTTAAGGCCTTGTAACTTTCCGAATCAATCGACCATGGAAAAGACGACGAATGGATCGCCGATTTTTATGTTTATAATCGGGGTCCATGACATAATTAATTATCAATATTAATTATTAAATAATCAAACTATGATAATTAATTCACATGCAATAATAAAAACAATCATGAAATAACAAGAACAATTAAGGAGCCAAAGAAGAGATATACCTTGTATTTTACCTTGCAGTCTTCTACCGCATAACCCTCCCCTCTTGGACGTCGTGTGGGCGATGAGCTACCAAAACGCGGAGTCACCAAGGCTTGTTAATTAATCCTTTTCTCTTCCTTTCTTTGCGCCAACCAAAACCCAAGGGTTAGGGTTTATCACCGCCGACCACCCTTCAAGGAAGAAGGAGAGGAAGTTGAGGAAGAAGAGCTCCTTTCCTTCACCTCCGCCCAAGCCAACCTTCTCTTCTTCTTCCTATCTTGCGGCAGCAACCTCACACGAAAGAAGAGCTTTTCCAACCACTCCTTTTTTTAGCGACAAACACCAAAAGGAGAACCTCACTTCACCGCCGACCACCCTTCTTCAACTTTGATTCCGCATGCCACAAAGGAAGAGGACACCTCTCCTTGTCCAGCAAGCATCAAGAGCAAAGAAGAAGGGAGAGGGAAGAAGAGAAGTGAAGAAAACCAATGGTTTTCCGCACCTCCACCACCGGCGCCACCCTTCTCCCTTGCGCCGGCAAACCGCGCCTCTTCCCTTCCTGCTGCACACCAAATTCAGCGGAGGAGAGCTCCACCTATAGCTATTGAATGCTGGCAGCATGATGGAAGAGAGGAGAAGAAGAGAGGATGAAGAAACCGGCTCCTTTCTTCACTGTTGGGTTTTCCCTAGGAGAGAAGTGGGAGAGAAGAGAGGAGGAGAAGAGAGAGAGGTTTAGGGTTTTGAATTAATTAGATTAATTCTTGATTAATTATGGATTAATTCTCAATTAATTGGGAATTAATTAGCCTTGGTATCATGACTCCTATGGGGTATTTATAGGGCTATGGTAGGGACCATGAGGAGGAGTTGGGTATTGGCTCGCTAATGGATCGAAATCCGATCCATTAATGCATATCCATTCCACTAAAGAATCCCCATTGAACTTCCTCACCAACCCCCATATTTTCATATGGGCTCTACCTATTATGAGTCATCTATCTCCCCGTGTTTAAGATAGCGAATGCCCAACGATTAATTTAAATTATTGACAATTTTAATTAATCATCCTCTTGATCCTTGACTAGTACCACTCAACCTTTTCATCATGTTGGACCATAGTCTACTTGCAAGATTTAACATGACAATCCTTTTGATCTCATCAAGAGGACATCATCATCCCGACTTACCAGGACACGGATTCCCTCAATAATCAATGGCACACCATGTAGATAATATTATTTCTCAACTTACCGAGCCTATCGATCTAGTAGAATAGATCTCACCGATTGGTAAATCAAAGAAATAATAATTAAATACACGTGCCCGTTATTATTTCGAGATTGTACTCCATAATATAAAACTGAGGTCTAATCCAATTTATGAAGTCAGTATAAAATTGGATTACCTCTCTTTTGGTCCTACTCAATGCACACAAAGTGCACTAGTGTAATCCTATGGTAAGACAAACCACACCTAATTACCCTATAACCAACCCGACGGTTTGTCCAACTTCATCTCGGTTGTGAGCCTCTTTCTTATACTTCTGTAAGGAACTGATAACATGATCTTCTATGCGTCATCACGCACCATCTTATCTACAATGCAAAGTATGAGACATTTTGTGCATATAGTAATATAAATATGCAACATGTAATTTTGTGATTCTTTTTAAAAAATGTAGATGATCTTTAACCAAAAGTAATGCTTTTAGTATACATCCTAACACCCTATAGGTCAAGACTTCGTGTAACGACCCGGAAAAATTTCTTAATATTTTCTTTAAAATATTAAACATGTCTAGATAATTTTTCGAAGGGTCTAGAAATATTAGTACGAACCTTGGCCTAAAAACCTATGATTTTCTCATTTAAATTGAGAAACTAAGTACTAAGGAGCCTTATATGGGCTTTCTAGTGCCATTATTATGGGTGGATTTTAGGTAAAATTTAATATAAAAAAGATGGATTTTAATGAGAAATATTAACATAATTATGGGGGAATTTTTAAGGAATTTTCGAAAAATAATAGAAAAAAAATAAAATAGAAAAATTAGTCCATGCACCAAGGATTGAACCTTGGACCTCTTGTACAACCAAGCATGCACTAACCAATTCACCTAGCAAGGGAGTGCTATGAGGGAATGAAGTGGATCTTAGTTAAGGCTTGGGAAAAATGAAGAGTCACCAAGAGAAGAGACACCATGACTCTTAATTTACCCCTTTTAAAGTGGTATAATGTGGGCAAGGAAGTTACAACTTCCCTTCTCCTCTTCACTTCTTCTTCCTCCCCTTCTAGCCGAAAACTTCAAGCCCTCTTCTCCCTTGGAAAAAAATTCACATAAGCCCCATCTTGAAGATCTAAGGCCCCCCCTACAAGGATACAAGGACTAAGAAGAGTTTAGAGACAAGGAGGTTCTCTTGTTATCTTTTATTCAAAGTTTGTAAGCAAGATCAAGGAAGGTAAAACCCCCCTCACCTGTGGTATGATGGTTTTCAAGATATTTATCATGATCTAAGTTTTGTTGGCATGATATGTTGGAAAAATCCATGGTTAGGGCTTATGGAAGTTTCGGCCAAGGCTATTGCTTAGGCTTAGGGATGATGTAAATTTTCCTTTGTGCTCTTAAATGTTTCATGATGTTATGTAAGGCATAGAATATGATCTAGGGAAATTTTTGATACCCTAATAACCCTCTAGGGTTTCGGCCACATCAAGGTCAAGGGGCTAGGGGAAAACTCTAACCTCTCCAAGCATGATTAATATGTTTCTTATGATACCTTATGGGTAGGAATGGTGTTAAATGAACTTTTCCATGGGCTTGTTACCCTTCAAGGGTTTTGGCCAACCCTTGCCTTAGGCCTAGGGCTTGGGGTTAAGTCCAATCAAGGGTTTAAATGATTTTTCTATAGCATGATATGTAAGTAAGGGATGTTAATCATGATCTAGGCAAAATTTCCATGGACCCATAGTCGTTTAGGACTTTCGGCCAAGACCCAAATCTAGGGTTTGGTTTGGGTTAAGGTCTCAAGAATGCATGTTTATAAGTTACCATGATGCTACTACATTGTTAAGCATGATGTATGTAATGACCTGGAAAATTCTCTTAATATTTTCTGAAAATATTGAGCATGTCTAGATAATTTTCCGAAGGACCTAGAGGCATTAATACGAATATTGGCCTAGGAAATCCATGTTTTCTCATTTAAATTGAGGAAACCAAGTACTAATGGGCCTTATATGGGCTTCCTAGTACTATGATTATAGGTGGATTTTTAGGAAGAATTAGTATAAATATAAATATGAATTTATTTGGGCACATTAACATGATTATGGGAATGTATTAGCCTAACGTTCCCATCTAAATTGAGGAATTTGGTACTAATGGGCTTTAAATGGGCCCAAAAATGGGTATTAATTAGGTAAAATTAATATAAATATAAAAGAATTTTATTTAGGAATATTAGTACAATTATGGGTAATTTTAGGGGGGATTTTCGGAATTTAAGAAAATAAAGTAATAAAATAAATGAAATGAAAATCAAAATAAAAATAAATGTGCATGAGCCAAGGATTGAACCTTGGACCTCTTGTACAACCAAGAATGCTTTAACCAACTCACCTAGCAAGGAATTCTTATGAGTAATTGAAGTGGAGGTTAGTTAAGAGGTAAAAGGAAGTGAAGGGTCATGGAGAGGCTCTTCATTTGCCTCCTTGATGGGTTATAATGAGAGGAGTTTTGGGAGTTACTTCTTCTCTCAATCAAGTGAATTTCCTCTCCTCTTCATTCCTCATTCTTGCCGAGCACCAAAGGGAGGAATTCCTTGGGGAAAACTTCACAAGAAGTCTCATCTCTCAAAATCTAAAGTTCCTACAAGGTGACAAGGACTAGTTGTGGTCAAGAGATACCAAGTCCTCTTCCTTCTCCTCTTTCAAGGTTCGAAAAAAAATCAAGAAATCTAAGGTAAGACTCCCTCACCTGTGGTATAATAGTTATCTATGATTTCCATGATTTTTAGCATGATATATGGGTTAGTTTTTGGATGTGATGTTGAAAGGAAAGAAAAACCAAGGTCCTTAAGTTTATGGATTTCGGCCAGCATGATTTAAAGGTCTATAAATATGTTAAAAATCATGATAATGTTATTTTATGTTCCCTTATGATGTGTAGAGGTTAAGTATAATTTTTGGGAATTTTTGGAGTACCCTAGGACACTCTAGGGTTTCGGACAACATGAAAGGGGCAAAACCAAGGTCCCTATGTTTATGGGTTTCGGCCACCATGATTTAAATGTCTATAAATATGTTAAAAATCATGATAATGTTATTTGATGTTCCCTTATGATGTGTATAGGTTAAAATAATTTTTGGGAATTTTTGGAGTACCCTAGGACACTCTAGGGTTTCGGCCAACATGAAAGGGGCAAAACCAAGGTCCCTATGTTTATGGGTTTCGGCCACCATGATTTAAATGTCTATAAATATGTTAAAAATCATGATAATGTTATTTGATGTTACCTTATGATGTGTAGATGTTAAGAATAATTTTTGTGAATTTTTGGAGTACCCTAGGACACTCTAGGGTTTCGGCCAACATGAAAGGGGCAAAACCAAAGTCCCTATGTTTATGGGTTTCGGCCACCATGATTTAAATGTCTATAAATATGTTAAAAATCATGATAATGTTATTTGATGTTGTCTTATGATTTTTATAAGTTATGTATAATTTTTGGGAATTTTTGGAGCATCCTAGAGGCCCATATGGTTCGGCCAACCCCAAGGACCCAAGGGTTAGGGTTGAGTCTTTAACTTCAAGCATATGTTTATGTGTTGCCATGATATAAGGATGATGGATGGTGATTATGTGAATTTTCACATGGCCTTGGGACTCCACAAGTTTCGGCCAATAAGGGTTAATAGGACAAAAGTTAAGATTTATTTCAAGTAAGGGTCCCAATGGCCCTATGGTAAGATGTGATTTATGTTTATGAATGATAGGCCATGTTATGAATGATGTTTACGAATGATATGCCATGTTTATGAATGATATGCCATGGTTATGCATGATATGCCATGTTACGAATGATATGTCATGTTTATGAATGATATGCCATGGTTATGCATGATATGCCATATTTAGGAATGATATGCCATATTTTAGGATAATACGAATGTATGCCATGCTCTATGAATGATGTGTACATATGCCATGTCTAAGAATGAAAATGATGAATGACAAGTATGATGAATGAAAGATGATGCTTATGTCTTTAAGGCATAAATATGCTAAACGGCACGGTCGATGGTCGACAGTACGACGGTTGAGAGGACCGGTAAATGGGTCGGTAGACGGGTCGAGCCATAACAAGTTATGCTATGATGAGTATGCCATGAATGTATTATGAATGATGAAGCATGAAAAGTATTTTACTTTATGTATGGGCTTGTACCGGACCGAAGTATGGGTCCAAGGGATGGGCACCTTAAGAACGCCCCGGTTATGGACTACCGAAGCTGTCCACGGTTCTGGCACTACCGGAGCTGTGCAACAGGGATGAGCTCCTTAAGAAGCAGCTCGGTTCGGGGACTACCGATTATGCTGTCCTTACCCTAGTAGGTTGGGGTTAGCTACCTCGGATTTACTAGGGATGCGCGCTATGATATATGTATGTGGTACATGCCGGGGACCCCAAATGTTATGATGATGATGTTTAAGCATTTTCAAAGTATGTTTTAAAAGTTAAGCATCTTTATGTAAATGCATTCCACCCATGCATTCATACATGATATGCATTATGTTACGATAATGATGTCTTATACTTATGCTTTACGATAAAAGATATGCATGAATGATCTATGTCAGGATTATGTTAAGAAGATGTATAGAAGATATGCCTATGTTATGCCATATAGGTTGATTTTTGTTACGTTATGCTATGCCATGTATTATGCCATGCTACTACGTTTAAGCTTATACCATGTCTTATGCCATGCTAGGGAAGATTATTATGTTATGTTATGCCATGTTTCATGCTATGCTTAGAATGTTAGTATGATTATGTTCATGCCATGTCTCATGCTATGCTACGAATGTTCACTTATGTTTATGATCAGGCCATGTCAAGGGTATGGTAAATATGATGATGTTTTATGTGCTTATTATGAAATGACGAATGTTTTAGTGAGTAGGAAAGAGTCTTACTAAGCCTGTGTGCTTATAGTCTTCTTTCCTTATACCGCAGATCATGCAAGGGGATAACGAGGAAGCAGCAGGAGGGCCTGGAATATGTGTGTGATGGTGACTTGGCCCATGAAATCGAATGTGTTAACCGTTTATGCTAAGAACTTTATTTTTGCTACCTATCTGCTCGAATAGTGACTTATGGAACTCTATGATAAGATGTCAAGTATGATATGATATGAACCTTATGGTATGATGTTAAGCATGTTATGATATGATGTTAAGCATGACGTTCATATGTTAAGTTCCATGTCATTATATTAGGGATGGTAGTAGGGGCATGTATATGTAAGGTTTAAGTTATTCCGCTGCAGTATGATGTTACATGCCTTAAGTATGTCAGCGTAACGCCGCTTTAAAAAAAAAAAGTGGGCGTTACAATGTAAGGGTCTCCATGTGACTAAAATCTTAGTTTATGTGTTATATAACATGACTTTGCATGGTTGATTTTAGGATTTTGTTTTAATCATGAATATTTAGATCATACACCATGGATACATGTAATTGATGTAGGAGTATGTTATGGTAAATAAAATGATGCATGTATGATGATAGATGCTTATGTTATGATAAATAGAATGATGCATGTATGTTGATAAATTCTTATAATGGATTTATGATTCATGAAGGTATATGCATGTGTTATGATGAATGTCATGAACCCTAGTAGTATGTGTCATGTATATATGTAGCTTACCATCCATGCTTTATGATGAATACTAGGACTATGTATGCTAGATGAAATGCATCATGTATGAAGTACATGTCTATTTATGTGTTATGATCATGCAAGTTTTACGAACCAAGATAATGTTATGGCTGGGAAACATGATTATGCATGTATGTCTTGTTATATGAATAAAGAATGATAAGTATGAATGAAGATGATGGTTATGCCTTAAGTATGAATGATAAGTATGAATGATGAAGGCATAACGATGATATGAAATAAGTATGAACGACAAGTATGAATGACAAGTATAAATGATAAAGCATGCATGTTTATTTTTTTTATGTATGAGGCTTGTACCGGACCGAAGTAAGGGTCCATGGGATGGGCACCTTAAGAACGCCCCGGTTTTGGACTACCGAAGCTGTCCACGGTTCTGGCACTACCGAAGCTGTGCAACAGGGATGGGCACCTTAAGAACGCCCCGGTTCTAGGACTACCGACTATGCTGTCCTTACCCTAGTAGGTTGAGGCTAGCTACCTCATATTTACTTAGGGATGCGCGCTTATGATGTATGTATGTGGTACAAGCCGGTGACCCCAATGATGTTATGATTATGTTAAGCATTTAAAAGTATGATTTTAAAATTAAGCATCCTTATGTAGTACATGCATTTGACTCATGCATACATCCAGTTGTGCATCGCGCCAGGGTAAGTACATTTTATTCTCATGCTAAGATAAGTATGTTTTATGTTCATGTAAGTTAAGAATTATGCTATGAAGAAGTATGTTTTATATTCATGTATGCTAAGAATTATGCTATGATAAGTATGCCTTATGTTCATGTATGCTAGGAATTATGCTATGATAAGTATGCCTTATGTTCATGTATGCTAGGAATTATGCTATGATAAGTATGCCTTGTATTCATGTATGCTAAGAATTTTGCTATGATAAGTATGCCTTATGTTCATGTATGTTAAGATTTATGCCATGCTAAGTAGGTTGTAGATCTATGGTGATGTTAAGAATCATGCTACTCCCACTGTTTTCTTGTAAAAGAAATTCTTTTCTATAAATACAACATGCCGTGAAACAAACACCATTTGTTCCAAGGGATGATAGAATTGGTAACCTTTCGTTTCCTTAGGGTATCCAATAAATAGACATTTATCAGACTTAGCATCCAATTTGTCTGATACAGTCCGCTTTACATAAGCAGGACAACCCCATATCTTTAGGTGAGATAAATGAGGTTTCTTACTATTCCACGTCTCATATGGAGTAGTAGAGACTACCTTGGTCGGGACTCTGTTTAGTAAGTAAACAACTGTCTTAAGCGCATAGCCCCAAAAGGTTTTTGGAAGAGTTGAATGATTCATCATAGATCTAACCATGTCCATTAAGGTTCGGTTACGCCTCTCAGATACACCATTATGCTGTGGTGTATATGGCGGAGTTCATTGAGATAATATCCCATTATCCCTAAGATAATCTTGAAACTCTTGACTTAAGTATTCACCACCCCGATCGGATCGAAGTATCTTAATACTTTTGCCAAGCTGTTTCTCTACTTCACTTCTGAACTATTTGAATTTCTCAAAAGCTTCAGATTTGTGTTTCATTAAGAACACATACCCGAATCGTGAGTGATCATCGATAAAGGTAATGAAGTAGCTATAGCCTCCTTGTACAACAGTTGACATTGGTCCACATACATTAGTATGTATTAGACCAAGCAATTCTCCCACTGGTTTACCTTTTACGAAAAAGGGTAATTTGGTCATCTTGCCTTTTAAGCATGATTCGCATGTATCAAATGATCCAGGTTCAAATGATTCCAGAATTCCACATCGGTGTAATTTGGTCATGCGTTTCTTGCTTACATGGCCAAGACGACAATGCCACGTATAGGAGTCTATTTGATTATCTATTCGAGCACGTTTGTTGCTAACTTCGATATTGAAAATGTCACCGGATAAATCTAACGTGTAGATACCATTGCATAAAGTTCTGGTCCCATAAAGAACACCATTTAAAGTTATGTAACCTTAATTGTTACTAAAAGTTAAATGTTAACCCTTTTCATTCAAGCATTAAATAGATACAATGTTCTTTATTAACGAAGGAACAAAATAACAATTATCCAATTCTAAGACAAGTCCAGTAGGGAGCTTTAGCAAATATGTTCCGATGGCAACAGCAGCAATCTTTGCTCCATTTCCAACTCACAAATTCGCTTCTCCCTTGACGAGTCCTCTTCTATTCCTTAGCCCGTGTATGTCATTCCATATATGTGAGCTACACCCAGTATCAAGTACCCAGGTGTACGAGGAAATAGAGTGACATTCAATAACGAAGATACCTGAAGAGGATGGGGCATCAGATGGCTTCTTCTTCAAGGACTCAAAATAAACCTTGCAGTTTCTTCGCCAGTGGCCCTCCTTGCCGCAGTGATAGCAAGTGCCTTTTGGTGCCTTATCAATCTTTTTGGCCTTTTTCTTCCTTCCCTTAGTTTATTCTTTGGGCTTCCTCTTAGAGCCTTTCTTTGAGGAACCAACTAACAGTACCGTCTTCTGATCCTGCTTTACAGAAGGCTCTACAGTCTTCAGCAGGTTAAGCAACTCAGGAATGGTAGTCTCCAGTTTGTTCATCCGATAGTTCATCACAAATTGTGAGTAACTCTTGGGCAAACAATGCAGAATTAAGTCAAAACTTAGTTCGTGATCCATTGCAAATCCGAGTGTGCCTAGTCGCTCAATGTACCCTAACATCTTCAACACAAACTGTGAAACAGAAGTGCCTTCCTGCATCTTAGAGGTGAAGAGGAGTCTGGAGACCTCAAACCTTTCGGATCTCGCCTGCTCGTCAAACAACTCATGAAGATGGAAGATGATGGTATGAGCATCCATATGTTCATGCTGCTTTTGTAGCTCAGGTACCATAGTGGCCAGCAAGATGCAACTCGCAAGTTCAGAATCGGCCACATGTTTCTGATAGGCCACTAACTGGTCTGGAGTTGCATCTTCAGGAGGATGGTTGGGAAGTTGTTCTTCAAGGACATAAGCAAGCTTTTCTGCCTTGAGGACTATCCTCAGGTTTCGAAGCCAATCCATGAAGTTTGGCCCAGTCAGCTTATTGGTGTCCAAAATGGAACGCAAATTCAGAGAAGACATTATCAGGTGATTATCCTAGAAATACAAATTGAGGTTATGTGATGAGAATGATAAAGAATGCATCAATATACATTAATTAAATCCTATTTATTTTTCCGAATTGAATAACCCTTTTTATCAATTCAGGAGATCGTAGGAACATCTCTCGATAGGTCGATATCCAACCATAGATAAGAACAACCATGGCTAGAGTCCATCAAGTTATTCTTAGTTATGAAGGTAGGTAATTATACCGATTACATATTATACATATGTAACTATCACATTATGCTATCAACTAATAGAATGTTTGCATAAATCATTGGGTTGTTAACTCATTAACAAGTATGCAACAATATACATAGCACCCAACTGCACCTCTCTTTACATTGACCTTGGCTGTGGCACAACAAATCGATGCTCCAAGCTTAAAGCTGACCCATTAATCAAGAAATAATTTTAATATGGTTGGAGCTCATTCAACCGTTTAGTCAGGCTTGGATGTGTCCAACAACCAAAACTAAGGATTGACCTCTGACTCCAACTATATTAATCATAAACTAATTCCACGGTTTGAACATGTTGAGGTTCAAGTCGGGCATGGATGTGTCCATCAACCCAAACGAGAAACAAAACTCCGGTTCTAACCATATTAATGGAAGGTGTTGACCTTAATATTTTGTAAGGGGTTTTGGGTCTCATGCTTTTCTTTTATGCACATTCATGACATATAATTATGTCATGTTCTAACGATTTCCATAATAATGTATGTATATGACTTAATTTATCAAGTCTCATTAATTGAATAAGGAACCGGATTTCCTAATTCTAATTTCATACTTTATTCAAGGAATTGTTTTGGGAAACAATTTCCTGAATTATCATAATCAATTTCGGAAATAATATGTTTAAGACTTTGATTTCTCTAAATCAAATCTTATTAAATTAAGAGACAGATTCCCTTAATTCAACCACATATTATTTTCTTGAAAATCTTATTTAAGGAAATATACTCTATAGGAAACAATTTTCCTAATTAATTTTGGAGACAATAATATGTAAGAGCATCACCTCATAAATCAAATAAGGAAATTATCGTTTGAGAATCACCTCAAAAATTTCCAAAATTTGATCACATATTTTATTTATGGAAAATTAATATCAATAACTTAATTTGGACGGCTCCCCGAGGCTCAATCCAAAATAAGAATTTATTGATAATATAATTTGGACGGCTCCTGAGGCTCAATCCAAATTAAATATTTGACAATTTAAATTCAATTTAGGAAATTTAATTATAAAAACTAACTTTAAATTGGACGGCTCCCCGAGGCTCAATCCAAAATAAAGAATTTTGTAAATAATTTAATTTCCAATTATAAATTTAAATGCCAATTAATATTCTCATAATTTCTCTAGACTTTCTTGAAAGAAAGTGCCCAAAATTGCGAGCTTTCCATAAATGGAACGTTTCCAAAATATAAAAGGTTTTCAGAATAATTGTAAGTTTCTGGTACAAATAAAACTTATGTTTTTCCAAAATTGGAAAAATTTTCAAAATAGGAAATTTCCAAAATTGAAAAGTTTCCAAAAATGGAAAGTTTTCACAATTATCATAAAATTTTAGAAACAGAGATATTTCAAAAGTTTGCGAAATTTCATGAGGATTTCCAAACTTTGAAATTCCTAAATTGAAAATTTACCATAATTGGAAAGTTTCCGTAATTGAAAATTTTCCAAAATTGAGATAATGATAAAGCTTTCCGCAAAACAATTATATGATTATGTCGAACACAAATCTCGGCTTTGATACCACTGTTGGGACCGGGTGCATGTTGACATGGATGCGGGTTCGGAATTTCAGAATTAATTACGTGCAGTGGAAGGTTTAGCATAAATAATTTCTCTAAATCATTTAACCACACATCAAAGTATGCAATTTTATCTTGTGTAAACATGATCATATATTTGAAATTTTTCAGAAACATAAACTAATTTACGTATTACCTCGCGTAACTCGAAGGAAGAGACGAGATCCAACCATAAGCGTCCCTTGGAAGCTCCGCCTCTATTCGCGTCCACGCCGAGTATCTTCGGGATGACTTCGCAAAGCCACGAGTTTCGTGTTCTCAAGAACTACTAGATTCTCCAAGAACACGACAAGAAAAACCAAGAGAGAAGTCGGAAGACTAACCAGAAAAGGATGGCCGGCTGGTGCTCCTTCTTGGGGCTGGTTGGTGTAAGACCCAATAATTTCCTGGTATTATTAGGGATTTTTAGAAATTTTTCTAGCATTTTTCGGAATATTATAGCATTTTTCGGAATGATTAGAAAAAAAAAAAGAAAAACTTTAAAGGGGTCGGGTGGGGATTGAACCCGCGACCACAGGGAGGAAGGGAAGCCAAGCAACCAACTGGGCTAGGGTATCAAGAACAGAAAATTATGGAGAGAAATAATGTTATAGAGTAGTTACGTTTTTTTTCATTAAGAGGTATTTAAGCCCCGCTTAAGTCGCGTGAAAACCAAACTAGGGTTGGGGGCCGCGCGAGAGAAGAAGAGAGGCGAGGAGGTTGCGGAAACAGGGGATTCAAGGGGTCTTCTTCTTCGTTTCTTCTCCTTTCCCTTGAGTAGAAGCACCTAGGGTTCTTTCCTAGGGCTAAAGGTGGGAGCTTTTTACAAGGAGGAAGAAAAAGATTTTGTTAGGGGGTTTTCTCCCTGTTTTTGTGAGTTTTCTTCAAGAACGATGTAAGTAAATCGCTCACCTGCAATAGGAGTAGTTTCGTTTCGAAATTTTCATTGTAGAACCCGAGTTTTCGAAAAGTAGAAGCATGGTTAAGAGAGTTTTGCTATTCTATGTTTTAGCTATTAAAGTTGCATGTTTTATCATGTTAGAAATTCAATTTGTTTGTATTGAATGTATGTAGGCCAAGCATGATGAGTTTTCATACTTATGAAAAGACCTAAAAGTGAATTTGAGTTAAGGAGCACACAAGGTGCTCGATGGAAAGTTAAAGTGAGAAAAGTAAAGGTTTTTTTTTTAGCATGCAAAATATATGCAAAAATAAGTAAAGTGATAAGTTTAAGTATGGTAAGTAAGAAAAGTATTTTACTTTGAGAAAGAGACATGTACCGGGCAAATGTAAGGCCCATCGAAAGTTAGAAAGTAAAGTTCTAATAGGGTGCGGTGGCTAGCTACCTCGCAACCTATTAGAAAAGCGCGCAATTGGTACACCGATACCATGGTACAATGTCAAGGCCTAAAGAGAAAGTTGATTACTATTTTCAAGTATATAAGTTTGATCAAGTAGTTCTTTTTTTGAGAAAGTGTTTAATTATTATATGTGTACCTTGATACAATGCAAGCATGATAAAGTAGTTCAAGTAGTAAGCATGGTTAGTTGTGTACATTGATACATTAACAAGCATGATAAAGTGTTTCAAGTTGTAAGCATGTTTAGTTGTAAGTTTTGAAGTAAGTAAAGTTTTAAATCATTCTTTGAAATGAGCATGTTTAGTATTGACATCATGATTTTGTGAGTAGGGATTTACTTACTAAGCATTGTGCTTATTAGTTGCATTTTCCTTCTATTGCAGATAAAGGAAAAGAGAAAGCGTAAGTTGGGAGGCGACAGGACTTGCATTGGTGTTCAGTGGCGGCGGAACCGTGGAAGAGATCTTTGGGAATAAGTATTATAGAAACATTTGGTTATGGTTTTGGGTTCATAGAAAGTGATCAGTGTGTTTAAACTATGCCTAGAGACAAAGTTTGGTACAAACTTTAGTATATTTATGCAAGTGTTTTGTTAGTTTTGTTAAACTCCGCAAAGTTTCAATTTCAAGTTGTGGTATTGGTTTTGAGTTGCTAATATGCTTAATAAACTAGGGTAGAATATAGATTTGAAGTTATATCCTAATGTGAAGTGATAGTATGTGATTTGTGGATGTTTGAAAGTGGTTATCAGCTCTGAAATTGCAGGTTTTCAGGCGTGCCAGTCGACTGGCTCAGATACCAGTCGACTGCTATATCGAACAGAACCTTCTGTTCGATATGGCAGTCGACTGACCATATACCAGTCGACTGACACCAGTCGACTGCTATAATAGCAGTCGACTGGTGCCATTGAAATGAAACTGGGTAGAGTAGTTGGTTAGTGCTTTGGTCATGCAACTAAGAGGTTGAGGGGTCAAATCCTGGCAAAGCAAATAAAATGAAAGTTGTTTTGTTTTTTTTGAAAAAAAAAAGAGAAGGAAGAAAAAAAAATTTCAGAGCAAGTTAAGGGGACTCAAGTAGGTGTAACCTAAGGCTAAGGATAAGGTAAAGTTAAGGTTAAGCAAATGTGACGTCCGTTTTAAGGAAGTTAAGAGAAGTCGGGTCGTCACAGTTGGCGCACGGCAAGAAGGGGAGAAGAGAAGGAGAGAAAGAGAGTGAGAGAGCCTATGCCTTCATCTCTATGATTCACACCCAAACCTTGCCTTGGGTCCTTTATATAGTGGCCTCTCAACCATCAAGCCTCTCAAATATGGAATAACTTATTCCATCATGCCAAGTTTGATTTTATATCATAGTTAAAATCATATTTTAATTCATGATAAAAATCTTCTCTCCTATGGAATAAATTTCCTTATCATGTTAAATCAATCCATGATTGATTTTATAAAATAAACCAATTCATGGTTCATTTTAATTTCCATGAAAAATAAACCAAACCTTGGTTTATTATATAAAAATTTATATCATCCATAATTTTATAAAACAAACCACGCTTGGTTTATTTTATAAATTGAACCAAAAACTTGGTTCTCTCCCTGTTTTGTGGCCGGCCAAGCAAAGAGGATGGAGGCCCTCTTTGGCCGGCCCATCCAAGCCAAGCCTCAATGAATTAAACTTATTTAATTCATCTATTAAGTCTTCAAAAGACTTAGTCATTTTACGCTTCCGATGCGTCTCTGAAAAATTCAGATTCGACTTATCGTTTGGCTCAACCAAACTTAATCTCTCTTGATTGGAAAATCCAATTTTCAACTCGTTTTAAATTCCTCGGATTACTCGTAGTGCGTGTGACTAAATAGGCTTTCGATTTATGTAGGCCGTCTATAATTAATCAATTAATTAAAGAACGATCATGAGTGACACCTAGTAGTACATCATGATCCCCAATTAATCGAAAGATCAATGGTTGACCTCAGAAACTATTCTGAAACCCTTCAGCAGCTATAATAAATTGTGCCCCATTCCCTTCACCATCTTATACCCACTTGGTTCAGGACATGGTCTATGTGTGTCAGTCCCCACTAGGCTGACTACGTCACACCTAGCCCAAGTAACGTTTTCTCGTCCTACAGATTCTAATTACTCTCATGTATTTAAGAGATTCATACTCTGAACATGTCATGCTCTGGCCAAAGGCTTCGAGTAACAATCCGACGATAGGCCTCGGGTATACATCTCCTCGCATGGAGTGGTGAATCCTTTGTAGGCTGTTCAAACATCTTCGTGCACTTCGGCTTATACCCAATCATCCTGGGTCCACACCTCCTTGGAGATTCTTGCTTAAGATGTCAGAGTATAAGTCTCCATGACCAAGATGACTCGAACACCGCAAGTCAAAGGAACATCGCACTTAAGCTGCAGTAAGAACTTCACAGACATATCTATATATAGACTACCATAAGAAGTTTTGCAACCAGTCACTCTAATGAACTACTTCCCTTAACTAGCATTCATGTTTATCTCTGGACATTTCAATGTCACCAGCCAGTGAGAATCAGCTGATTAGAGAATAACCCATGTTAGTCTCAACAGAATTGATAGTGTCCGTATTTATCAATTCATCGACTAGGGACAATTTCAATACTTCATAATTGCACATGTAGAGATAATCACTAGTTGTGAATTCATCACAAATTCTCTCATGCTGTGAATTGTATTGTGGACAATCAGTAAATGAGTTTAAGATCTCAATCAAATACACAAACATGTATACTCAAATAGTGAATATTCATTTATTAGAATAAATGATTACAATCATAAGGCGATTGCCTTAGGGCACTTCTCTCATATCACTAACAAAAAGTCCTAGCTTGGAGGGCTAGGTGAAAAGTCCCAACTTGGAGGGTTAGGTGAAAAGTCCCAACTTGGAGGGTTAGGTGAAAAATCCTAGCTTGGAGGGCTAGGTTGGAGCCGCTGGATCTGTCTGGTGATCGATCAGGGAGGTTATCACAGTACTCCTTCGTGGATCGGTCTGGTGACCGATCCAGCGATGACTGATCGATCTGGTGACCGATCAGGGAGTATGCGTTTCACTCACTGCACAGCTCCTGATCGGTCTGGTGACCGATCATGGAGCTCACAAGTGGGTTGAGTTCCCCTGCCGCTCTGCTCCTGATCGGTCCGGTGACCGATCAGGGAGCATCCAGTAGGTTTTTGGCAAACCTACTGATCGGCTCCTGATCGGACTGGTGACCGATCAGGGAGAAATTGTGACCGATCAAGCTGAACGATCAACTGTCGTGAGGTTTCTCACCCTGACCGATCAGGCTGGAGCCTGATCGGTCTGGGAGCAGCCTGATCAGTCTGGTGACCGATCAGCCAGTGGATTCGGGCAGGATTGTGGCAGGCTGACTTCCGGACCGATTTGGTGTACGATCTACTGATCGGTCAGGGTGACCGATCATACGAGCTTGCGATCCCATGTTTCTCACTGTGGACCGACCAGGTTGGAGCCTGATCGGTCTGGGATAGTCTTGATTGGTCCGGTGACCGATCACTTTAATTCAAATTGCACTGTCAGACGCTCTGATCGCGTCTGAACGTATCTGATTCTCTACGCTTAATCTCTGATACTTGATTTTATGCTTGATATGCTGTTCTAATGGTCTGATTAAGCTGCAGGTGACAGGGATGGATTCAAACACTCAAGGAGAGTCAAAGGAGGCCTTTCCTTGGAGCAGGTTTGTCCATTTGCCATCTCAGGTTGCAATGGCTGGAGCTGCAGACTGGAGCTGCTGACTGGAGCTTGGCTGAGGGAAGCTCAGGGAGTCCAGGAAGAGTTCAGTGGTAGCTGAGTGTTGCAGGTGAGAGGCTGGAGGCTGCAGTGAGGTGGTGACCTGGAGCTGAGTGGAAGAGACTTAAGCGCTTGGGCAAACAAGTCTCCACAACACTTACCTCGACAGCAATACTACATATGCGCGATCAGTTCTCCATACTTTGCTTGTGCGATCCATTGTTCCATCATCTTGAGCAAGCAACTGCAATCCTTTGGAGCAACCATCTGTTACTTGAGCATTGGGAAGAAGAGTCAGAAAGCTTGGTGAGTCCATCAGCGAGAAGACACGAAGAAGGGGATTCTTGCATGAGATCTGCACTGAGTGGAGCTCGGGAGAAGTTTGTCTGAGTTCTTGCTGTTGATAAGTGTTATTTTATTGATCATTTCAGATTCTTAAATCCATGTTTGACCCATATTTTACTTGTTTAATATCGAATTTAGCCTAGGTTTCATGAATTTAATCTATTTTGGGTTTTATTGTAAATCTTGATATATTTAAATTATTTTACTACTAAATTGTTGATCTATTTTTGCAGGCTTGGAAGGATCATGAACCTAGGTCAGGCTGGGTCAAACTTGAGTCGGAAGTGGACCCGGATCGAGTGATCAAGCATCGACTAATATAGACCGTCCATTCAAGAAAAGGGATGATCTGGACCATCCGCCACTGATCTGGTGGATCCGAGCTGGGGTTAGGGCTAATCAAGCACTCAGATCAAGATATGAAGTTTACATCCAAATCAGAGATCGTTCAACCATTGGATCAAGATCAGGAGGATCTAGACCATTCATTCAAAGATCAGGTTGATCTGAGACATCCGTTGCAAATCTGGAAGATCCGAGCTACTGGGGGCATATCCTGACCCTTGATCAACATCATCAGAGTTTGGGTTCGATCGGAGAAGATCCGACCGTTGGATTCATCCAAAACAATCTCAGCCGTTGTTTTCAAAGTATTTAAATCAAAAATTTCCCCAGGTCTCAGCGGCGCGTCTTAGCCGAAGCGTCTTCGCCGAAGCGTCTTCGCCGCAACGTCTTCTTCGTCTTCGATTTTTTTCGAGTTTTTCTTCAAGTTTTCTTCATCTAAGGGCACGACCACTCGATTACTTCATTGGATAAGGTTCTAGATCATCGGAGTGAAGTCTCCGTGAAGATTCCAGCACCAATTTGCCCAAAAACAGAGCTGAGTGAGGTTTCGTCAGCTCTGCCATTTGTTGTCCTTGGTCTCGGTTGTGCATGTTGGGACCGGGTGCATGTTGACATGGATGCAGGTTCGTAATTTTAAAATTAATTACGTGCAGCGGAAGGTTTAACATAAATAATTTCTCAAATTATTTAACCACACATCTAAGCATGCAACTTTATCTTGTGTAGACATGATCATATATTTAAAATTTTGTAGAAACGTAAACTAATTTACGTATTACCTCGCGTAACTCGAAGGAAGGGACGAGATCCAACCGTAAGCGTCGCTCGGAAGCTCTGCCGCTATTCGCGTCCACGCTGAGTATCTTCGGGATGACTTCACAAAGCCACGAGTTTCGTGTTCTCGAGAACTACTAGATTATCCGAGAACGCGACAAGAAAATCAAGAGAGAAGTAATCACATCGGAAAAACTCACTACCAAGGTTGCCCGGAATCACAATTCCGGCGAGAAGGAGGAAGATGACTTGCGCCCAATCCTAAGGTGATAATTGCCGGAGAGGAAGATCGTCCCAGCAGAAGAACTTTGTCGCCTCGGTGCTTCTCCTTGTGCTCACGGCAAGAAGATGGGAGAAGAGCCTTGTGGCCAGGCAAGAGAAAGAAGGGAGGAGAGGGAGAGAGCCCAGGCAAGAATACTTCGATTGATTTCCAAGCCTTGCCTTGGGTCCTTTATATAGTGGTCTCTCAACCGCCAAGTCTCTTTTTTGTTATGGAATAAATTTTCTATGACTTATTCCATCATGCCAAGTTTTATTCATGATAAAAACCGACCAAGTCTCCTTTTTTCTTATGGAATAAATTTTCTTATCATGGTAAATCAATCCATGATTGATTTTATAAAATAAAATAAACCAGTCCATGGTTCATTTTAATTTTCATGAAAAATAAACCAAACCATGGTTTATTATATAAAAATTTATATCATCCATAATTTTATAAAACAAACCTCGCAATTGGTTTATTTTATAAATTGAACAAAAAACTTGGTTCTCTCCCTTTGTTGTGGCCGGCCTAGCAAAGAGGGTGGAGACCCTCTTTGGCCGGCCCATCCAAGCCACGCCCCAATGAATTAAACTCATTTAATTCATCTATTAAGTCTTCAAAAGACTTAGCCATTTTACGCTTCCGATGCGTCTCTGAAAAATCTAGATTCGACTTATCGTTTGGCTCAACCAAACCTAATCTCTCTTGATTGGAAAATCTAATTTTCAACTCGTTTTAAATCTCTCAGATTACTCATAGTGCGTGTGACTAAATAGGCTTTCGATTTATGTTGGCCGTCTATAATTAACCAATTATAGAACGATCATGAGTTGCACCTAGTAGTACATCATGATCCCCAATTAATCGAAAGATCAACGGTTGACCTCAGAAACTATTCTGAAACCCTTCAGCAGCTTTAATGAATCGTGCCCCATTCCCTTCACCATCTTATACCCACTTGGTTCAGGACATGGTCTATGTGTGTCAGTCCCCACTAGGCTGACTACGTCACACCTAGCCCAAATAACATTTCCTCGTCCTAAGGATTCCAATTACTCTCATGTATTTAAGAGATTCATACTTGAACATGTCATGCTCTGGCTAGAGGCTTCGAGTAACAATCCGATGATAGGCCTTGGGTATACATCTCCTCGCATGGAGTGGTGAATCCAATGTAGGCTGTTCAATCATCTTCGGGCACTTCGGCTTATACCCAATCATCCTGGGTCCACACCTCCTTGGAGATGCTTGCTTAAGATGTCAAAGTATAAGTCTCCATGACCAAGATGACTTGAACACCGCAAGTCAAAGGAACATCGTACTTAAGCTGCAGTAAGAACTTCATTGACATATCTATATGTAGACTACCATATGAAGTTTTACAGCCAGTCACTCCAATGAACTATTTCCCTAAACTAGCATTCATGTTTATCTCCGGACATCCCAATGTCACCAGCCAGTGAGAATCAGCTGATTAGAGAATAACCCATGTTAGTCTCAACAGAATTGATAGTGTCCGTATTTATCAATTCATCGACTAGGGACAATTTCAATACTTCACAATTGCACATGTAGAGATAATCACTAGTTGTGAATTCATCACAAATTCTCTCATGTTGTGAATTGTATTGCGGACATTCAGTAAATGAGTATAAGATCTCAATCAAATACATAAACATGTATACTCAAATAGTGAATATTCATTTATTAAAATAAATGATTATAATCATAAGGCGATTGTCTTAGGACACTTTTCTCTTATCACTAACAAACCCCTACTTGGCCTAATGCCAATCGCTACGGTATCCAATACCACAGGCTCTAACATGACCCTCAAACTTGCTTTGAGGCAAGGCCTTAGTTAAAGGATCCGCTAAATTCTTTTCAGTGGGAATTTTCTCAATTTGTATATCATTCCTACTTATAATCTCTCTGATCAGATGATAGTGGCGAAGCACATGTTTGGATCGCTGATGAGACCTTGGTTCCTTCGCTTGTGCAATAGCTCCATTGTTGTCGCAATAAACCGGTATTGCTTCATTAATGGTTGGAACCACACCAAGTTCTGAGACAAACTTCTTGATCCAGACTGCTTCCTTTGTTGCATCCGAAGTTGCAATATATTCCGCTTCCGTGGTAGGATCCGCTATGGTGTCTTGCTTGGAACTCTTCCAACTTATTGCGCCTCTATTCAAAATAAATACGTATCCGGACTGAGATTTGGAGTCATCCTTATCTGTCTGAAAACTGTCATCTGTATACCCACGTATTACCATATCACCTTCTCCATATATTAGGAACACATCCTTAGTTCTTCTCAAGTAATTGAGGATTGTCTTGACAGCCGCCCAATGATCCATTCCTGGATCAGACTTGTATCTGCTTGTGACGCTCAGAGCATACGATACATCGGGCTTAGTACATAACATAGCATACATGATAGATCCTATCGCGGATGCATAAGGAATCTTATTCATGCAAATCCTCTCATCTTCTATGCGCGGACACATAGACTTCGAAAGGTTGATCCCATGCCTGATGGGAAGGTAACCTTTCTTAGATTCCGACATGCTAAACCTTTCTAGCACTCGGTCTATATATGTAGACTGCGAAAGACCAAGCAACCGTGTTAATCTATCTCTATAGATTCTAATCCCAAGGATATAGGTTGCTTCTCCCTGGTCTTTCATGGAGAAAGTTTTGGACAACCAAATTTTAACTGACTGTAAGACTGATATATCGTTTCCTATAAGTAATATGTCATCGACATATAACACTAGGAATACGACTGCACTCCCACTAACCTTCTTGTACACACAAGGTTCGTCAGGATTTTGTGAGAAATCAAACACTTTGATTGTCTCATCAAAACGGATGTTCCAGCTCCTGGATGCTTGCTTTAGTCCATATATGGATTGTCGAAGCTCGCATACTTTGGTTTTATCAACCGATGTGAAACCTTCAGGTTGTATCATGTATACATCCTCAAGCAGGTTTCCATTAAGGAAAGTTGTTTTTACATCCATTTGCCATATCTCATAATTATAATGAGCTGCTATGGCCAGGAGCATCCGAATGGATTTAAGCATAGCTACTGGTGAATATGTTTCGTCATAATCAATTCTTTGTTTCTGACGATATCCTTTTGCTACTAATCTAACCTTAACGGTAACTACATTACCTTCCATGTCGGGTTTCTTCATGAAAACCCACTTGTACCCTATGGGCTTAATCCCTTCAGGTGGGTTAACCAAGTCCCATACTTGATTTTTGTACATGAAATCCATTTCCGACTTCATGGCTTCAAGTCATTTATCCCTTTCTGAATTTTTTTTAACATCTTCATAAAAAATAGGTTCATCATTATTAATGAGTAACACGTCATTCGATTCACTTATGAGAAATCCATATCTCTCTGGAATATTGCGTGTCCTATCAGACCTATGAAGAAGTGGTGTTGTTTTAGGTTCAACTGATAGCTCATCAATATGAGTTTTTGGTTGTGGGTCTAGACTAGGTGTCTCTGTAATGTCTATTGGAGTTTCTTGAACTTCTTCAAGTTCAATGCTACTCCCACTATTTTCTTGTAAAAGAAATTCTTTTTCTAGAAATACAGCATGCCTTGAAACAAACACCTTTTGTTCCAAGGGATGATAGAATTGGTAACCTTTCGTTTCCTTAGGGTATCCAATAAATAGACATTTATCAGACTTAGCATCCAATTTGTCTGATACAGTCCGCTTTACATAAGCAGGACAACCCCATATCTTTAGGTGAGATAAATAAGGTTTCTTACTATTCCACGTCTCATATGGAGTAGTAGAGACTACCTTGGTCGGGACTCTGTTTAGTAAGTAAACAGCTGTCTTAAGCGTATAGCCCCAAAAGGTTTTTGGAAGAGTTGCATGATTCATCATAGATCTAACCATGTCCATCAAGGTTCGGTTACACCTCTCAGATACACCATTATGCTGTGGTGTATACGGCGGAGTCCATTGAGACAATATCCCATTGTCCCTAAGATAATCTTGAAACTCTTGACTTACGTATTCACCACCCCGATCGGATCGAAGTATCTTAATACTTTTGTCAAGCTGTTTCTCTACTTCATTTCTAAACTCTTTGAATTTCTCAAAAGCTTCAGATTTGTGTTTCACCAAGAACACATACCCGAATCGTGAGTGATCATCGATAAAGGTAATGAAGTAGCTATAGCCTCCTTGTGCAAGAGTTGACATTGGTCCACATACATCAGTATGTATTAGACCAAGCAATTCTCCCACTGGTTTAACTTTTTCGGAAAAGGGTAATTTGGCCATCTTGCCTTTTAAGCATGATTCGCATGTATCAAATGAACCGGGTTCAAATGATTCCAGAATTCCACATCGGTGTAATTTAGTCATGCGTTTCTTACTTACATGGCCAAGACGACAATGCCACGTATAGGAGTCTATTTGATTATCTATTCGAGCACGTTTGTTGCTAACTTCGATATTGAAAACGTCACCGGATAAATCTAACGTGTGGATACCATTGCATAAAGTTCCAGTCCCATAAAGAACACCATTTAAAGTTATGTAACAACAATTGTTATTAAAAGTTAAATGGTAACCCTTTTCATTCAAGCATGAAATAGATACAATGTTCTTTATTAACGAAGGAACAAAATAACAATAATTCTAAGCAAGTCAGTAGGGAGCTTTAGCAAAATATGTTCCGATGACAATAGCAGCAATCTTTGCTCCATTTCCAACTCGCAAATTCGCTTCTCCCTTGACGAGTCTTCTTCTATTCCTTAGCCCCTGTATGCATTACATATATGTGAGCTACACCCAGTATCAAGTACCCAGGTGTACGAGGAAATTAGAGTGACATTCAATAACGAAGATACCTGAAAGAGGATGGGGCATCGGATGCCTTCTTCTTCAAGGACTCAAGATAAACCTTGCAGTTTCTTCGCCAGTGTCCCTCCTTGCCAGAGTGATGGCAAGTGCCTTTTGGTGCCTTTTCAGTCTTTTTGGTCTTAGTTAACTTATTGGTGTCCAAATGGAACGCAAATTCAGAGAAGACATGATCAGGTGATTATCCTAGAAATACAAATGAGGTTATGTGATAAGATGATAAAGAATGCATCAATATACATTAATTAAATACTATTTATTTTTCGAATTGAATAACCTTTTTATCAATTCGGGAGATCGTAGGAACATCTCCAAATAGGTTGATATCCAACCATAGATAAGAACAACCATGGCTGGAGTCCATCAAGTTATTCTTAGCTATGAAGGTAAGGTAATTATACCGATTACATATATA